>JAAAKQ030511345.1:17906-35212 GCA_010016005.3 Zanna intricata
TACTACTACTACTACTATTATTACTGCTATTACTACTACTATTACTATTTTTTAGACATTTATAATTAGGTTTTAAGTTTCACTTCACAATGTAAATATCATTTTTCATCACTATTAATTAATTTATCTAAAAATGTACAACTTCAGAATGCGTAAAGTACAGTAATTGTCCAGGCTGCAATGCTATTGTAAATTTTATATGGTAGTTTTTAGTAGGACAGTTTTTTTTTTTTTCGTAGTTTAGGGTAGCAGCTATAAAATTATGCATAGCATTTATACTTGTTACTGCTATAGGAGTAGTAGTATTTGTTGTAGTAGTATTAGAAATAATGGATTTTCTGTTAGACTGTTACATAAGATCACAGTTGCTCCAAAAGGCCAAAATTCATCTTTCATTAACGTAAGTGCCCTAATCGAGTAGTGATACTACCTTCAATGGTGTTTTTATTAATTGCTATAAAAAAAATTTCTTTTTAGTGATTATTTATAAAAGAATGTTTAATTGCGGTCTTGTATATCTTAAGAATATAATGTGCCAATGTATATTTTTTGTTAAAAATACTAATTTTTTAAAGAGGAAGTAAGACAGTTTTTTTGTTTTTTTTTTTGTTAAGAGTGGTTAAATATTCAATGGTTTTTTCTTATAAAGAACTGTAAATTTTATCTCTTTTTTCCCCATTATGTTGACTAATATCCCTGCATGTTGAAAATATTGGTTGTTTAGTCAATGAGTAGCCGTTGAAGAGATCTTTCTGTGTTGTGTAAATTAGTTGAAAAATATATATTATAAAATTTCATTACGATGATAATATTGACATCTTTATTAACTTTCATTACAATTTTTCAATTCGTATTTAAGTTTTACTATATTTTCTTGTGAACAGTTTGCCAGTAAATATGATGTACATCCATATCTTTTAGTCCTTGAAATAAAGAATCTGCTTTTTTGCTTAGTTGGAGAAATTAGATTGGTGAAATTTTATAATTGAATCATATAAGATGTATTTAGATGAAAAAAATTTTATTAAAGGATAACTTAAGCAATGTGTGTATCAAAAATAAAATATTGATACTTTCTCTATCTTTTATTATTTTTCAGAGCTAATAGCTATATTAAAATTTGAATGATTTAGTTAATTAAAAATTAACTGATGTAATGAAAAGTTGTTTTCTATTTAAATCTTTTGATTCCAAAGAATGTGTTACTATGTCTTGGTCAGTCTAATAATTATCACTATGCATAATCTTTGATTCTGTATAGAAGTTTATGTTAGAAGTTTCATATCAAGCATTTTTTTTTTTTTTTTTTGATGGATTTTGTCTTTATCGGTTTCATTAGGATGCTTTTTTCCTACAGAAATGTAATTAGGGTACAACTTCAGATGACGTCTGCTTTACTAATTATGATGTCAGCTTGTAGTTTTAATCATAAAATAAGTTCATTAATAAAACAAAAATAAGCATATAGTTTATATTTGTTGGATTTATATTTTAATTATTGTCAGAACTCTACTTAGTTGAATTCAGGGGAATCCATTATGATCTAAAGTTTTAAAATTTGATGTGAGAAGTATGAATTTATAATGTATATAAAATTTTTTATTATTAAAGCTATATGTACAATTTTTATTGATTAGTAAAACTTATTTATGGCATGGTTCTTTACAAAATGGTACATTATTGTTTGGGCAGTAATTCAGTGATTAGCCCACTGGGTTGGTTTAGTGGTTAATGCAATAACGCAAATTTCAGCTGATTTCGAAGTCGAGAGTTCTAAGGTTCAAATCCTAGTACAGGTAGTTATTATTATATGGATCTGAACTAGAACGTGGATACCGGTGTTTTTTTGGTGATTGGGTCTCAATTAACCACACTTCTCAGGAGTGGTTGACCTGGGCTTGTATAAGAGTACAGTTCATTCATATTCATACATATCAACGACATTCATCCTCTGAAGTAATACCTTATGGTAGTTCCAGAGTGTAAACAGAAAAGATTCAGTGTTGTCACTGAATTATTCTCTCTGATAACATGTATACTTAGTGTTAAGCATTACATACCCATGTTTGTAATGCTTAACATTAGATCTATGAGAGATAGAGCAGTACATGTGCATGGGCACATGCACATACTGCTCTATCTCTGATTTTGACACAGTGCATGAAATAAATAAATTTGAAGAAAGCATTTTATTATTGTTAAGAAAAAAAAAATATTGTGAACCATGTCTGTTAAAATAATTGCCAACAAATCACAGACAACAGTAATTAAAAGTCAATACTTAGATACCATTTGTGCTCTTGAGTATAACCAGTAAATAAATAATTTGATAGATTCTGACTTTTTTTTTTACATGATTGAACTTGGGATCTTACAGTATTCCTATTTAAAATTCATCTCATATTTATATATTTGGTTTATTTATTAACTCATAAATCTAGACTTCAAACCACATTTAATTGAATTCCATGACTCTTTTAATAATCAGGTGATACATTTTAGTTTGTTAAAACCTTCTGTCTGAATCTGATTTTATTTCTTAAATGCAGTTCAGTTCAGTTCATCAAGACTATTTTTTAATTAAGTAATCTTAAGTAATAATTTCTCAGGAGATTTCATCTTATGTATGTTATTGATAAGCTAACCTAACCTTTAAATTATATTTAGATTTTGTTAAACGTTATGACTAGAGTTCACGTTTTGAACTCGTTTATCTGATGAAACACATTGCGATTCATGTTAAAAGTGGCCAATCTCTAATTAATTCTATAGGCTTTGACATAAAAGAAAGAATAAGAAATGCAGCCTTTTAAAATCTTTAGTATTTTTGTTCTAAATATATATTTATATATATATATATATATATATATATATTTTACAGAAAGAAAGAAAAGGAACTTAAAATAGAAAGTATCTAAATAGAAGTTAGATTTTTTTTTAGAAAATGTATTGAAATGGGTTTTTCAATCATTTTTTTCATCAGATTATGATATTTGTGATGCAGTTTGCAGAGTTCTAATTGTTGAATAGCTGTTGTGATATCTTTAACTCAGCCCAAACATTCTTGGTGGTTTTTGTTGTAAACTATTTTTTTTATATACTTCCAGAAATAATCATAGTTTCCAGGAACAGGATCAATATCTTAATCTTTTTATTAGATAAACAGAGTCCCAATACTCATGGGTGTTCCATGTTCTAATATATAACAGAATTTATGTGACCATTGATGAAATCTTGCTTCTTCACTTAAATTAATACTGCTTTAGAACTATTTTAACATTAGTAATTTATTTAAAAGCCTGTGACAGTAATTCAGACACTTAAGCCTGTCTGGCTCCTTCAATTCAATTATATGTTAAATCAATTGACTAATTTAAAAAAAATATTAAATATGTATAAGGATAAGTATTTTGAATTGTTCTGTTGTCATAATTTTCTACAATTAGGACCTGAAATTATTTGATATCAAGTGGCTCCCTGTAACAGTTTAACAATCTAACATCTTTATTGTTAGCTGGATGATCCTTTTAAGAATTTATCATATTTTACTTATACCATTTAGTTATCGACTTCTGTGTATTTTTTTTTCTTAAAAAAATTAGTGTTAGGGATCATTTTTATCTATTTTTTCATGTCTCTTAAACATATGTAAACCCTTTTAACTGTAGCAATTTAGGAGAGTATAGAATATGATGTTCTAGAAAATAAATTAAAAAACTGTATGTGCATACATACATATACACATTTACATATCTTATGTCATAATAGGGGACTGCAACTGCAATGTGTTACCTAGTTTAAATACGTGTCTTTGCTGATGCTGTCAGAAGTTAGAGAAAGAAGGAAACAACTTGAGATAGTATCTTTCAGTCTAACCCCTTATAGTAGTGCACAAATTAATGATAGAAATAAAACCAGAAAAACTATTTAAAAATTTATTTATATATTTATTCTGCCGCTAGGATGCATTTTGATTAAATATTTAGAATTATTAATCTTGCTTGTTAACAAATTAGAACTTGATGTAATCAGCAGCCTTTGGTGAAGCTATTTTTATTCATTTCTGAGTTAAGTTACACACATGCTTCTTTGCTGACATCTATATAGGTGTTGTATTCTGCTTTTTCTTCCTTTTTAAAATATTTTAAATTGGATAATGCTTCATCAAAGTGCTTTATTCCTCAATCTCGTAATATATCTTTTTTACATCTCTAGTGTGAACGGTTTCACTGCTAACTTTACTATGAGCCATTGCACAAACCTTTCTGTAATTACCCATTTCTTTATGGAGACAAAATAATAGGTTGTCTTGCTTCCTTATTGTAATACCATTTTATATATATATAATATAGAAAAATTTTTTTTTGTAGGGAAGCAATTTTACAGTAATATTAAAAAAAAAGACTGCTGCTATCAGAGCACTCATCATAAAAAGTGCATGTATTATATATATATATATAGTTTTTATTGCAGGATGAGCAGATTAATTTTGAGATATTTGATTCTTTTGTATCTTGTATGTATATATTTTATTGCAACCTTATTTTGATTGAGAATAATTTTACTTTGTCATTAGAGGATAGCTTGGGATATTAGTTTATATTTATTTTTTAATGTGCTATATGTTTTGATTCTTTGTGTTGAACAAAATTTAAGATTTATTATGAGTGAAATTTATCAGTTCTGTTTTGTAAAAAAAAAAAGAAAAAAAAAGAGGTTATGTTAGTGTATTTATTTAAGCTTAAGAAGTTAATTACATCACTAGTCAAATTGCCTATATTATTATTTATTATATTGTAACCTTAATAAAGGTTCTTAATGAAGGTTTAACCTTATCAATAATAGTATGTAAAAACAAACCGCCACTTAGAGAGTAGTCTTCATAATTAAAATACATTCATATTTACTAGTATATTATGTTGTGCAGTTTTTTTATGTTTGTAATACAGTATAAGCATGTTCTGCCAGTTTAATAAATCATTTTAGTTTACATTTTAGGAATTTTAATCGCACTCAGTAGTATTGTTTCTATATTTCAACTTTGTTGCTGGTAATATTTTAAAACAGTGGTGCAAAAATATATCTAAATTGTTCAGTAAGTAATTTTGTTAACTAATACAGTGCTTTGAATGGTTTATTTTAATGTATAAGTATACACATAGGTCTGTAATGATATTTAGCTTTGTAGTAGTATAGGCGTGCATTATTTTGTTCTTTAAATAAAATGCTGTTAGTTTAATATTTTGTACTCTTGACAGTTATTTTAAGCCTATTGTAATAACAGTAGTTAACTCCATTTATTTCACTTTTTTTGGTTTATCACAAATTGTGTTGATTTGATTCTTATTGTTTTACGCATTGTAAATTATTATCAATGATATTCATGTTTATTAAATTTGCTGTTAATTAACAAGAGAGTAATTGTTAACATTAAAATGTTATTTAATAAATTATTATTTAATTTACATTTTAAATCCATGAAAATTTTATAAAATTTAATTTTTATTATAGGGGAAAAGGTACAGCTTATCTGCTTATCTGCATGAGTTGTCATGATAAGATGTTGCTGCAGTTATTTTATTTTAAGTTGTTTATTAATAATCTTATTATAACTGTAATTATCGATTAAATATATAAAATTAATAATAAACACGCATCTGAATATTGTTAAACTTCTTCCTGGATGCTTGTTAATTTTTTTATCCCTATTAGATGCACAGATTTAAAATTATGTTTGGCGTTTGTGAAGCAGTTGTCTGTCTAACAAAGGATGATATTCGCAGATTGTCTGCAAAATTTCTGTTTTATATTGTTTTGTTATCTCTTTATAAGTAAAATTAAAACTAAATATGTATTCATGAGTTAATTGATGAATGATCACATCATAATATAATAAGGGAGCTAGGTTTTTAACAAACGCTTATTAAAAAAAAAAAAAAACATTTATCAAGACTTTCATTTTTTTTTCAATAAATTAATAACTTTAAATAGAAATTAAATATTAGTATCTACTAAAATCGGTAAAAATCTGCTGTATTTGAAAAGTTTTTTTAAATTGTTTGTTGTATTGATGTGAATGTTATCATCACAATAGTTCACCTTGTTTGGCTTTGATGCACCTTTGTGTTTTTTTTTTTAATTTAAAATTGATCAACAGTAAACTATTAAAATGTACACAAAATTTTACAGTTTTAACCATGATCTGTTAGTATTAAATATATATATATATATATTATGAGGATACATTAGGAGGATATATATATAAGGATTAAATCAATAGAAAAATATCATTATACTGGGTAAAACCTTCATAAAAAAGGTTCAATGAAAAAATGTAAAAATTTTATAGACTTAAAAATCTTTTTATTGCACTTTTTTTTATGAAGGTTTTAGCCAGTATAACTATATTTTTCTATTGACTTTAACCTCTAATTATCTTCTCATTTTTCTTAATACTGCTACTAGGATTTTTTTTCATTCCAAATGCTTTTTAAAGTTGATTTGCTTTAATCCATTTAAAAAGTTATCATTTCAGTGTTATCTATTAAAAATTTGTTGTTCTGAATTACAGTTTCTTTCTTATTTTAACTCTTCCTGTGTAGCAGTATTATTTAAACTGAGTACTGAAAGATTGCAGTTAATGATAATTTTTTTAAATCATTTAATTTTTTCTAGGTCAAAAACATTTTTATACAGGAAGGCCATTAATAAAGATTTAACATTTGCATTTCCTTCATTTGTTGTAGTTGTAATATTATGATTAACTTCCAAATAATGTTACCGCTGTTTGATGACTTCCGCTAAGATTTAGTGTTATATGACTAATGAACTGGAAAGTTTTTAATATAAAGTTCAGTGATTGCATTGGTCTTTACCTTAACAATAGCTAAAGAGGCTATTTTCTCCTGCCATATTGGCATGAGACAGTGGTTGCTTTTTGGAAACCTTACTGCTACACATCTTTAAACAATTTATTTTTTCTTTTACTAATAATAGAAAGCATTCTGTTAATGTTAGTAGTAAGAATTTTATTAATAGTAGAAGGTTTTTTCCATTTTTGTGTTCTTAAAATTTTGAGTTGAACATTTTTGTGTTCTTTACATATCCTAATATTTAGTGTCAACACTGACTTCAGAAAAATTATACTCCCGAGCTCTCATTTCTTGAAATAATTACATCTTTCCACCCTTTTTTTCTATGTTATTCAAGAACTGTTGCAATAAATTTTTTTTAAAAGTTCAGATTTCTGTTCCTTATGAAATCATTTTAATAGATGCAAGTCAATATCTTTTGTAGGCAGCATTTAGAATAATTTTTAATATTCACAAACACCAAAGTCTATGGCAAGATTTAACTTTATCTATTTTCCTCAAGAATAAGAAACAATAATCTTGTCAACTTAGGTTTTAGAGAATATAAAGCAACACACACACACACACACACACAAATATTATGTATTTATATATATATTTTTTTAAATTCAAAAATAGTTAACATTTTTATCACTGTAATAAAATTTAATATTATATGACCTTTAAAACACAGTAATTAGATAAGCCACATTAATTTCCATTAACTGGTTTTTGCGGTATCCTGTATCTTCAGTTGGTATTAAATTCTATATATTTTTTTGAAGCATTAAGGTCTTTGGACTGCACTGAACCTTGGCTTGAAGAGTTTCATCTTTCTTTCTTCCCAGATTTTCTTCATTTGGTCACTGCAAGCCTTCTTCTCTTCTGTTCGTCAGTCTCGCTTTAAACCAGTCGCACATACCTGGTTTTGTTCTTTGAATTGCTTCCAATTATGTATCTTTTTCCTGAAAACTATCTGTGTCAGCTATCTCTTCTTACAGGATGTCCATTTCCACCAGATCACTTCTAAATTTTCTTAACCCAATTTTTTGTGTTTCTGAGATTCATAAGATGATCAAAAATTAATTTCATCAGCCTGATTGTGTCCATTCTCTTTAGGTGTCCACAAAACTTAACTCTTTGTTTTCTAGATGTTATTATGAAAGTTTCTGTTTTCTTGTACAGTTTCTCAATGCTTTACACTCTTCACTTCCCTTCTTTGTTTTTCCATGGTCTTAAAACTTTTGGTAGTATTCTTTGTTTCTGTTTTCTGACCTTGATATCTCCTTTTCTGTTCATGGGTAAAACATTCTATGGCATATAATCTTTCTGGCTTGTTGACAGTGTTGTAATGTCTTAACTTTGATTTTATGATACACGTTTTTTGTGGTACCAGTTCTTCGTTATTCTGTAGGCTTTTTTAATTTTCTTAATCCATGTTTGTATTATCATTTTATCCAGTCTGTTTGGTTGAATCCATTATCCAAGCTACTTGAAGCTGTTGATCCTGTTGATCTTGCCATATCTTTTTTCTAGATATTTTTCTTTCTTGTGTTTCCATTCCATATATTCTGTTTTTTCAAATGAGATTTGTAGTCCAGTTTTTTGTGCTATTTCCTGTAGTTTCACACCTCATAAACGCATGTCTTCTGTGTTTGATGTTAGAAATGCTATGTTATCCGCAAATACCAAGCAGTCTACTGTTAGGTTGTTTACTTTTGGTCTCAGTTGTATTTTTTCGATATTCTCTAGAGTTGAGTTATCTCATTATAGTTATAGTTATGCTCTCACACTTCTCAGGATTGGTTGACCTGAGATTGTACAAGACTACACTTCATGCACATCATCCTCATTCATCCTCTGAAGTAATACCTTACGGTAGTTCCGAAGGCTAAACAGATAAAGAGAGTCATAGTTATCTTCACTAGAATTATATTTTCTATTTGTTTCCGCCAATTTCTGATGATTTTTTTTCAGTATAGTGTTAGTATGCATTGGTGATAGTTCTTCCCCTTGCCTAACTCCTGTCTTAATGCTGAAGGCTTGTGAAATTTGCCAATAAATTTAACTTTGGTGGTTGTACGTGTTAAAATTTTTCCGTAATTTTGTGGGTCTTTCTGCCTATCCAAAATTCTTTTAAAAATCTAAATAATATTGGTCTATCTATGGACTCTTATGCTTTCTTAAAGTCAATGAATGTTACTACTGTATTTTTGCCGGTTTGGACTTTGTGGTCCTCCCAATATTATTTCATAAGTTCTGATACCCTGATCTTTCTGGTGTTGAAATTGTTTGTGTTGCAAGTTTCTTTCTAGTGAGTGTTTTTGCCCTTGATTCTTTATTTAATTTTGTCTGTGGTGTCAGGCCATATCCTCTCTAATTTCTCTTATCCAGCTGCATCCTGTCTTGATGCTTTTTGAGTCAAGATTGTTATGTACCAGCTGTTTCAGAAGTCTTGGGTTTTGCATCATGTGTCCAAAGAAGCCTAGTTTTCTCTTACATGGTATGGGTTCTAACTCTGTACATAACTTTGTTAGGTATGATCCACCATTGTCTGTCTTTCTGATACTTTTTATTGTTGGAGGCTATTCCAATTCTTCTTTCGATTTTTCTATATTTATTACATTAAAATATTCTTTAATTTTTTTGTAATTTTTCTTTTAAGTATAATGTTTTCGGTTGTGAAATTTTGAATGATATTATAAGTGTACTTGTAATTTTGCTGTCAAGTACTGGAATAAATCAATCTTTAGAAACTGTTAAGATTTTTAAAACTGTTGTAAAAACTTTTTAATATCATATATATTTACAGTGTTTGGCGATTTAAATCTCATTTAATATTTTATATATGTAAACACATACACACATACATATAAGACAGAAGCAAGGGATGTTTTCAAGCTTTATGCTTTACCATTTTCTGATTTGATATGCTTTATAAAATACTGTACAATTTATTCCATGAATCAGTTGAAAGACAGTAGCTCCATTGATTGCTATATATTTATATGTTCATAATGTATTTTGTTTTACAGTAGTTTTATAATTGAACCAACAAAAATGGTTAAATTAAAGAAGTAATATGTATTGTTGTTCAGTAAGGAAAACAACCTACACAAGTTAAATGTCATAATGACATGAATATGTGTACATTTTAAACAGTGCAACACTGTAAATTACTGAACCAACACTATCTGTATCAAGGTGTTCTTGCCTGATTGAGCGACTCTCCACTGGGATTAAGTTTAACCCTTAGCATTAAATATTTTTCATTGTCCTCTGTTTCATACTCATATACTAATATTTTAACATTAACATGAAAACTAATAATGTAATCTTTTTATTGTGTAATTTTACATTTTAGTCTCAGTGTAATGTTACTGTATGGAACATTTTATAGCTGGTTATTTTATGTATAATATTTTGTTAACATTGTTTTTAGTTCTCTTGGATGAAAACCTGAATTGTAGTTGGCAGTATTTTTCTAATTAATTTTATCACATTAGAAGCCATGCCTACTTAAAAGTAAGCGGTCACTACCCTAACATAACCTTAGTACTGTAACATAATCTAAAAAAATATACACATGCTTGGCATTATACTTTTACAAATTATTGAGATTCAAATTGGTTATAGTTCTAACTGTAATAAATTACAGCAAAACTCAGACAAACATCAAGGCTCTTACCATAATTAATTTATGGAACTATTAGTACCATATTGGTGCCAGATGACTCCTGTACTATAGTGGAGGAGAAAATAAGTCATGAGTACCAAATCATCAAAGTGCTAAGGGTTAAACATGCAGAAAACAGGACTATGTTCCTTTACCTGTGGCCATACTCTTCTGTATGTATGAAGTGTGTCGCTACATGTTTGATTATATTGTAAGAAAATGGATGTGTTATGATATCATTTACAAAGGTTTTACAAGATTTGCATAAAGAAAATAATTATGTTATCTTTTTTTCTTTTAATATGTGACAGTTAGTGGTGCCACATGGGAACTAAAACAGGGTTATGATAATTGTGAATAGTATATCAGAGTTTAATTTGTTAATAAATATTATATTTTAATATGGTGTTAAATTTTGATAAATGTTTTCCACTGACATATTAAGTTGCTCATATTCATGATGTTATATCTAAACATTAAAGAGTTAAAGTTACTACTATTTTAACCTTTAAGAGTTAAAGGGTACTATTTTATATAAAGGCACTGTTTAAATTAAAACATCTTACTAGTTGCTTATAAGGTTAAGTGATTGATTAAGCACATAAACTTTACATCACTTAAGGATTGGTTTCAATTAAAAATTACATTTGTTCATTTTTAACTGTTTTGTGTGCTTTTCATTTAAATAGAATGTTTTACTTTATTTTATTTATTTATACTTTGAGTTAAAATATATTTTGATAAATTGTTTGATCTGGTATTTCAAAATCATCCTCCATAGATACGTTAGACTTTGTTGGCTTACACTATGAAAAGTTTTCAGCTGAAAAATTGAGGAATATTCTTAAGAAAATCTAGATGGTTCACTTTATTTCTCTATCGGTTTTACAGTTGTTACCCTGTTCGGGGTATTCAGTGGTGTATTGTTCCTTATTTATTAACATATTTCTTTAGATTTGAGATCGAATTATAATGCAGAAAATAATGTACATTTTTTAATCATTTACTCATAATATTATAAATATTATAATATTTACTCATAAACTTATAATTTTTTTTCTTTCCACTATTCTTGTCACTGTCAGCACATCATTCTCTCTGTTCTGCATGTCGGTTAGTTTTATTTCACAAAAATTATAGCTTTTATTGGCCTTTGACAGTCCTGGCATTTTTAGCAAGTACTAAAATATTAAGCTGTAGTATTCCATCTCGAGGCTTTCCTTTAAAATTATTTAACTATTTTTCTTAAATTATCCACTCATTTTATGCTAAAACCTGCTTTTTTTTTGTAATTTCTACACCTATTCCTGTAGTTCAAAATGTAACACTCTTACTTCCTCTGGTCCTATTTCTTTGTTTTCCATTCTTGAATATTTTGTGACAGTCTCAAAATAATATTTAATCTTTAATTCAGAAGACCTGAAAGGCATGACTGTATCAGTTTCCATTTGTTAAAACAGTGAGTCCTGATGTCGTCTGCATGTTTTTATAATGATGTATGTTTTTATATACATTTAGTTATCTAGTTATTGGATTTCCTAAGTTTTCTTTTGTTAATTTTATGTTTTTGGTGTAATAAAAGAATTTTGAGAACTGTAGTGCAAGTATGTGTGACTTTGTTTTACTGGTGTTTTCTTTGTATGGTTTTGATTACATGCTAATAACTGATACTGAATTTTTTTTCATTAAAGTATTTTTGGAATGATATTTATTAATAAAGTTTTGGTGTATTGTTTAAACTATACTGATCTGATTAACTGAATTTTTTCTTTACCAAAAATGATATTTGTATTAATAAGTTTTTTTTATCAGAAATTTTTTAATGGAATAGTATATAAAAGTTGATGTATCAAATAAATTCATTTTCCTCCAATAATAATCTATCAGAAAAGTTAAACCAAAGAATAACATATTTTAAAAGATTTGGGTTGATGAATATCAAACTTATTTTATGTTTGTTACTTTCAGTTTTATCTGATAGTTTTGAAAATGTTTTTGTTCATTTGTGTATGACAGAGTAACAAGAACATGTTAACTCAACTGCAGTGAGTGGAGTCTGGTCATATTATTTAAAATTGGTTACAAATTAAAAATGCAAATTATGGATATTTTTTATTGTCATATAATTTTATAGAATACAATTGTATTCTACAGTATTTTTGTTTAAGTAAAGATTAATTATATCTGTAAACAAGTATTTAAAGCCTTATATGGCTGGCCATATCACAGAAAGTCATAATAAAATTATTTAATAGTGGTAAAAGAATTAATATATAATGTTTATTGTCATGGTGAATTCAAATTCAGGATTTTATTATAATAACAGTTTCCTTCTAAGAAGAAATAACTGTAGTCAAAACACATTAAGTATTAGATTTAGCTTTATTTGAGCAAAGAATTCTTTCAATAAGTGATATTATTTACTTACAAAATTTTTTAGAACAAAATTGTTTATTATACTTATTTAGCAATGTAGATAATAGGATTTTTTTTTTGTTTTTATAAACTGACACATTACAAAACCACATGGTACTTGGGTTTTCCATGAACGCATCTGTCTCTAACATTACCGTTGGCTTGTTTTCCAATCACAAGAGGATTAATATGTTTTAGATTGTCCGGGAATTTGATTTTGAACTACAATATTACTAATTCTTTGTTGATTTGGTGTAATGTAACCAGTAATACTGATGATTGTTTTCAGAATTTTTTTGTAATATGTTCATTTGTTTTATTGCAGTAAATGTTTAATAAATAGTAAAGTAATTAAAATGTGTTCATGAAATTCTGCTTCATAATATCAAAATAAAAATTTAAAAAAGTACCTTATTACACAATTTATGTGTATTATACATTGACATTGTGTTTTAATCACAGGGGAAAAATACTGTTTATTTGATTACTTTGGCCTTGAATGAAAAGGAATTGGTTGTTTCTGTTGCATCAATTTAATAATTCTTTAAGCTTCCATGATTTAACATAATCTTTCATGACAACTAACCCAAAATCTGTATCTCAATGTATATATTCACACATTTAAAAAAAATTACCCATTTATTTTAAATTTATGGTTCAGTAAATTCAGATTTCTACTCATTAGTCTTTGTGTTATGTAGATACCATTTGTTTATTATGAAAGTTCTAGATTCTACTTTGAAGTATAAAAAAAAGTTGATTTATCTTACGTTAATGTTATTACCATTACCTTTTTTTTTTCTAAACACTATTACCAGTGCCTTTCCCATTTCTGATTGTCTTGAAATTGTTTTATCGTGTGCCTTCTCTGATTCTTGCCAGATCTCCTAAGTGATCTATAGTAATAAAATATTTACCCCTTAAGCTTTATTCTTCTTTTCAGGAACTGATTGAAGTTACAGGGGCAAACTGGTAAATAATTATGAGAAACAACCACTTTTTTTTTGGAGGCTGAAAACTGCAGAACAAGAAAGGAAGTGTTATTAATCTGCTTGTCATTGGATAAACCATACATTTGGATGTGATTCTTATCCAGTCATCTCTGCCTCATGTTTTCCTGTAGCTGTTTCAGAAATTTAATGTTTGATTACATTACCTATCCCTGAAATATTACTACTAACTGTTTTCAATAACTATTAGTACCAAGAAATATGACAAGCATCGACTTATTTTTGTCTATAGGAAACATTTAATCAGTCTTCCATTTGGAAGATTACTGATTTTGAGAGATGCCTATGAACCCAATCTTTATTACCAATCTAAATTGTAGAAAGGATGTTCAGGACATTTTGTGCTATTTCTTTCAATTTAGTATAAACTTAATTATGTGCCCGAGCCCAAATTTGATTGTGATCACATATTGGTTTGATCCAATATTATAACTTGTACTGACAACTTATAGGATAATCCCGCTACATAAAAAATGTCATGGATTTTCCTTTCCACAAGAACTTTGTCATTTTCCATTAATAAATAATTGCAGAAAGGTGTAAACAGATTTCTCAAAAACACTTGTCAGTTAAAAATGTATCACCAAACCTATGGGGACTTGATGCACTAATTAAAAAATATTTTCAGTAAATATTAATTGTTATTCTTTGTTTCTATTCCTACTATTTCTCCTGCTTCAATAAAGTTGCAGGAACCTTTAAATAGCATCTCATTTGTATGTCAGTTTATAAGCGGAGAGTTGATTATTTTATTTAATTATATGCTTTCCTTTAAAAATTAAAAAAAAATGAATCTGATTGACTCCCATGTGATAACCGTAAATTGTTTTTATTTGGATCTAAATTATTGTTTTTTTCTATAATTTGGTTTAATTATTTGAGTTTCTAGAATAATGTTAGGTTATATTTATGTTAGAGTATGGTTGGATATACTCTGTCATATAAGATCGTTTAAAAAAAAAAATTGTTTGTAAATATTAAACTCCATGTTTTTGTTAACAAGTTCTTTTATGTAGGTTAATGTATTGTATTTTAAGAAATCAAGAGAGCATTAAACATATTGTGATTTTGGACCAGTGTATTAAACATACATTTTTAAGTTATTTTACAAGTAAAAAAATGAATTGTAAATATTTGAAATTATTTATTAACTATTTAGATTGAATATTGATAAAATCAAAATCCTTTTATTATTTTTTTTATTGTTATTCTGTGTAGTTGCAGAGCTATTTATTTACATTATATTTATTTATTCTGTAACTTATTTGCTAACATATAGCATTATTTCCTTAAGCATTATTTAATTTTTACTTGCATTAACTTAGAACTTAAGTTATATTTTAGAAATTATATATTTTGCAGTTTTTGAAACTGCTCATCCAAAAATGATTAATTTGTTCTAATTTTATTGTAAAAAAAAAAAAAAAAAAAAAATCAGTTATTTTGTTTAATATTGCTATATTTTAAATGTATAAGTGAGTAAACCTTTGTATATTTTATTCCTTAAAATTTTTTAATGTTATATTTTATTAATATCTATGTAATATAGCATAATACTTAACAGTTATATGATTAATTTTACTGTCTCAAGTCTGTATTATATAATTCTGATAAGTCAGTACTGCAAATAAAACATGGTTTTTAACATAAAAGATTGTCTTGTTTTATTTTGCCACAGTGTAGACTGTACACAGAGAATTACTTGGTATGAAATATATTTAACATTTACTACAACTAATATTTTAGGTCTTCAGAAGTTATAAAGTACTTTATTTCATAACTATAGAAGCTTTTCTTTGAACATTGCAAAGCTTATCTTCTCTTGAAAAAAGGTAGATTATTTTTATGCAATATCAGCTCTCTTTCCATTTACTATCTAAGCTGCTGTTAAATTATTTTACCATCAAATCCTTCACACAAATCAATAAAACACAGAAATCATTCAATATCTTTAATTCTCTTATTAGTTGTATACCTTGTAAACTAAATACTAATTATTAAATTTTAATACTTAGAATTACTTGTTCTTATTAATTATCGATTTTTATTTTAAATTTACAACTCTTGTAAATTCAACTTACCATATTATTTCTTTTATCATCAGCTGAGAAATTTGGTTAATTTTACATCACAGTGGTATGAACCACTATTTAATTCTATGAACAACACCTAATATAGTTTCTTCACTTTGATATTTACTATATTTTGCCTCCTACACGCATAGTCAAAATGTTACTGGTCTTTCAAATTAGTTTACACACCACAATAACTTGCTTGAATGCCAACGTGTAAAAACGGAATGGTTTGTTTGTTATATAGATTTATAAACTCATCTGATAGATTTTATTTTATCAAATTGTTGTGTGTTAGTAGTTCAATCAGGATATTGAGAGATTGACAGTTGAAGTTGTTTGTATAATTACAATTTATTAGTTGAAGAACATAAAATAAAACAAAAAAATAATAATAATAAACAACAATAATAAAAACAAATAATAAAAGTATTAATCACAACCGCAATAATAATGATCAAAATAGCAAATAATAACAATAATAGTCAGTAATAATAATAATAATAATCAACAGTGATTACATACATAACAGAATTTAAAGTAATCATCAGGATTTATTCACAGGTAGATAAATAATGAAAACCAGGATTCAGTTCCATTGACAAAAGACAATAGCATGACCGCTAGCACTTGTTAACACTTGTTGCTAGTTATTAATACTTTTAACCACTAGTCTTGTATTAACAACAATAGTACAATAAATAAAGTTCTTTCTCTGCAAACACCTTTGCTGCTAATAAGTAATACTACCCTAACAATTTATGAGTGAAATTTAGGACATTATCTCTTTCACTTATCGTACAGTAACTCACTGAACCATTTCTTATTTTCATGCCTATCCACACTAGAATTACTGGTGATGTCACCTTAATCATGTTGAATTTAATTCATTCTAGAAATTTGCTCCTTTGGTGATCTCGCATAATACTTTTGTTGACTGACAACTCACTGAACTCTCCTTGTAGAGTCGCATCATATCGTCTTGGTTAGACTGATTTTGTAGAACTCACATCTCACAGACTTGACATCATAACATCTCACTTAGATTAATTTGCAAAATTGATCTCGCTGGTTTTCCCTGTGGTATTTATACTCCTATCTTATTTATCTGCAAGACCAGATCTGTTGAGCGTGAGAACAACTGACCAAGCCCTTTCATTTCCATGTATTCTTACCCCCCCCCCCTCCCCGCCCCCCCCCCTCTCGCCCTTTCCGTGCCCCCCCCTCGACCCCCCCACCGTCTCCCTCCCGCCGCTGGGGTCCCCCCCTCCCCCCCGTTTAA
>JAAAKQ030511346.1:0-19660 GCA_010016005.3 Zanna intricata
TTAAGGTATATCTTCAGAGGATGAGATGAATGAATTGTAGCGTGTGTGAAAAATGCCATGCCTGACCGGGGTTCGAATCACAGACCTCCGGATGAAAGGCCGAGACGCTACCACTCGAGCACCGGTGAAATCTACCTCTGCCTTCCGGCGTACCGAATGGGATTTTTTTATCTTGTTTTCTTTTCTTCAATGACATATTCTTTGTTGAGATTTCAGTCAGGATATTGAGAAAAAAATTATTCTTCATAGAGGAGATTACAGTATGTTTTTAGTAAATCAATAAAACGTAGCCAATTTTCAAAATAATCGCATATTTACAAACTTTAATACATAAAGATATCAAAAAAGTAGCATGATAAGTACAAGAATGGTGAACATTAAACTTCGTTTCGTCCAACGACTTAAGATTTATTTTTTTAAGGATTGCTTTCTATCGTAACAATTCCATCTAACTTTTTCACTTGTAATTAAAAATATATTTATACTTACATCTAGAGGCGGCTTCGAACTTTTCCGATTTCTTTTTCCGTTTCCATTTCCACGGTTTAAATAATCGTCCGAGGGCAGAAAATTTACTTTTCCTTTCAAGAGGAGGTGTTCTTGTACCGGAACCCAAACTGTTTGTACGTAAAGCAGCCCCATTCTGTTTTTTAGCTGTAACAAAAAATAATGTGAAAATATTTTTATTGATATGAACTATATATTTCTTAAACAACATATATACAATTACATTAAGATAACAAATCCATGAAATGCTAAGAATAACAGAACTATCAAACTTTAATGTAAATTTAAAAAAATATACATTTAACATTTATAATTCCTTGCAGAACGTAACCTTATGATTTGTTCAACCGTATGTTGTAAAAAATTTGATTTTGACAACCAGACAACCAAACCTAAGTGACAGTTAGATACATAAGCAATAAATTTTATTAAATCCTCAAATAAACTCAGTAAAATAGGCGTAAATATTTAAATTAAATAATTTTTTTAAAAATCATAACATAGAAAACAGCTTACGACAATTAAATTAAAATAAAATAGAAAAAAATTTTGAGACTGAAAATGTTAAGCAATATCAGGATAAGGAATCCAACTTTATTCCTCCGGTAGTTTGCTACGTAAAGTAGTAAAGTTATGCAGATTAGGGGGAAAAAAGAAAAATTTAATCGAAGCAGAACTTTTATAGAAGAAACATATCGAGTGTTAAACAAATATCATATCAGAGAAAAAACATTAAGAAATTTATTTTAACGATCAAGAATTGTTAACAAAGATATTTTAAAAGCGATTTATTAGAAAAGTTATGAAAATCAGCTTTGCATAACAGAAAAAAATAGACTTTTTTAAAATAAGGTAACATCCACAAAGTATTTAAAAATGTATAGAGATCATATCGATATAAAACCAATGATTACGGAATAAAGGGAAATAATTTAGGAAATGATGCTAGATCTTGAAATTAGGAAAAAATTACGTATAACTTGTCCAAGCCAAATTGGCACAGGTCTGATAAACAGCATATGCCTACATTAAAAGCATAGGCCGCTGCCTAACGAGCAAGGGTTTAAAATACTACTCGATTAAAGACAGCAAGTACGACTAATCAGTGAAAAAATTCACTTCTTGTACTTATCAGTTACTTATTTAATCCTGAGTTAATATATTATTAACTAATAATTTATTTCTTCATTAGATACTGAAATAGATATGTTATACTTCATTATGCAGACTAATCAGCTCTAACTGATTAGCGTTTAGCCCTAAATGTATTTATTTATAATTTTATAACTGTACAAATATCCAAGCCAAACACGCACAAAATTGATTTCTACTGTTTATGCTACGCTCTTCGCCTTTTATTCTGGAAATGGCGAACAACCGAACGCTAGCCTAGGCATACATACGACAAATTTCTTTATTCAGGATTGTGTGAATAATAACCGAACGATGTTTCATTCTAATCATTAAAATGAAACATTAAATATCTCGGTTTTGTAAATGATGTCGTTCTAATTTATACTGTATTTGCA
Source organism: Zanna intricata (assembly GCA_010016005.3). Lineage (NCBI taxonomy): Eukaryota > Metazoa > Arthropoda > Insecta > Hemiptera > Fulgoridae > Zanna > Zanna intricata. The sequence continues at coordinate 2,037 of JAAAKQ030511346.1, forward strand.
GTTAAAACTTGTCCAGTTAATTTTTTGTATCCAAAGATTAAGTTTATCGTCCGATTATAACGTTCTTAGAGTTTCAATTCTTGAAGTTTTAAGTCTATTTGAAGTCTTAAGTGAAATTTTAAAAGTAATTTATTCGCGTTATATTAGTAAATTTTTGTGGACTCTATTCTTATGGCAGTGAATTGATTATTATTTTGTATATTATGTCTAAATTACGTGGAAAAAGATTCGTCGTCAACGGAAAGACATTACACATAACGTTTTAATCACATGGCAGGAGAATTTGCAGTTGGAATGCTTGTTAGCGACACCAAAAAAATTGTAGAACGTGTTACGTGTGCGACAGTAGTATCAAAAAGAACAGTTTAACGAATTACTGGTGGAAAAAATTCAGGAAAATTCAAATTAGGAAAAAATTCAGTTTTCCTCGCAAAGGAATAATACGCAAAAAGGAAATTATGAACCCGGAAAGTTTTGATCGGAATTCCATGTGACGTAAAGTGTTAAACTTAAACGAGGGCTGCTTCCCTTCTCTAAGGAAACTTACAACAAAAATAAAAACCGAAGGGGTATTTAATGGAAAAAAATTAGCTTACGGACATTTTTGTTAGGCATGGACTTCAAATGGAAGAGAATCAGAAATAAGAGGCATTTCTTAATGAAAAACCTACTATTCAGTACAAACGGTTTGTGTATTAGAATAAAGTTGAAGAGCATCAAGAAGACGTAGATTGAGTTGAAGGAAGACCAATCGTCTACTCGATCTGACTTATATTTTAAGTTCTCATTGCAAACATTTCTGTCGGCAACCTTCAAATTCGTCTTCAAATTGCTGTGCCAATTTCAAAAGAAGAAAGGATAATAATTATCTTCGCCAGTACTGAAATGGAATTCATTCCCAACTGCTTGACAATATGGAAAGACAAATCTTCCTCAGATGATTATTATTTTCAGATGAAAATAATATTCATTATTTTTGTAAAATGTTATTATTTAAAGTGGATAACATTATTTTTTTAAGTGGATAAGAGAAAAATTAATGCCTAACATGCCAGTAAAAAGTGTCGTTATTTTAGATAATGCTTATCACAATGCTGAAGAAAGCCGAGCACCGAATTCAGCAATCACAAAACAACCAATGATTGACTGGCTGCAGACTAACAGCTTACCAGTCCATGAAAATTTGACGAAAGTTCAGTTGTATGAGACAATTAAAAAGTGAAGATCATCTGAAAACAAATAAAACAGATACATTGGGGGAAGGTGGGTTCCCTGTTTTACGCCTACCTCAATACCATCGTGATTTGAATCCAATCGAGATGGGATTCATGCTGATTTCAAGATAGGAATCGAGATGGCACGTGGACATGGGAGATGAACCGCGTCGCAGCCAAAAATATATAATTTACGACAGCTGCAACAATGAAAATTTGTCATAAAAAGTTCGCAGAACTCCCAGTCGAGGACTGGATAAAATGTTGCGAACATGTTAAAAAAACGAATTTCAGTATCGCAAGCTGCAAGGACCACTATAACAACAAATTGAATGTATCATCATAAATTTGGGAAGTTCATCAGAATCGTCAAAAGACGAAAACATGCAATAGGGAATGAAGTGCTATATATTCGGCAACTTTGAAATTTTTTAATTTAATTATTTGTATTATGCTAGTGCTAGTTACAGAATTCATAACGAAATACATTATAAATTGTAAAAGTTTTACCGAAAAAAGGATTGCCGAGCAAGTAAAACCAATTATGAAAACACAGATAAGTGTGTAAAAAACATTTTTAAAAGACCACTCTTAAATTAAACGCACGAAAATGTAAGAAATAATTTTAGGATGGTATCTCAGAATAGATCTGACAAGGTTTGACGGTGATATGTAAGATTATGTGAAAGTCATAGCTTCAAATTAAAGAGTTGATATTTTTGCCCCATTTTCTTACGCTTATATGTTATTGCTTATATTATATGATGCTTATTCTCATATGATGAAGGTTCTAAATAGTGGGGTTCACACCCACTCTTTAAGCCATCATGAGTGGGATGCAATTTTTTTAATAATGGTATAAATAACGATTTAAACTATAATATTATGTACCTATTCTAAGAAAAGAAAAACTATAAAAAGAAAAATCAATTTTCTGCAGTTTTGTGATTTACATTTACTTTCATTAATAAGATAAATAAAGTAAAACGTAAAATAGTGAGTGAAAGGTAACACCATATTCTAACTAGTAATGTAGCACTTTTATAAAGAGAAAAACCACTCAAAGAACAAAAATAACTAAGAGAAATCATTTAATAAAATATCATAATAATAAAAAATTTGTAACTCTCACATAACAAACAGTTATTCAATTCGATCGAATTTAAAACTGTTACCTAATTAAATTAATATAGCAAAATAAAGAGGAAAAATAAAAAAAAAACAAAAGTAAAAAAATAAAATAACAGTAAATGCATAAGGCAATAGAGAAAAGAAAATTAAAACGTCTTTTAAAATCAAATAAAATATCTTCTTTATAAACTGTCAAAGGGTGGTAACATCAATGTCAGAATTTAAAAAAATAATATGATATACTTTTAGTAATATAATGCGAATAAAGCCATCAGAAGTACTACCCACTCACTTTTTCGAATATAAATTTAAAAATTATAATTTTAATCGACTATAGTAATGTTTATTTCCTTGTGGCTAGGTATTTATTTATTTACTCATAAGAAAACATACTTTTTAAAAAAAGGAATTCCTAACAATTCTAACATCGGTATATTTATTTCTATTACTTTTAGTACAAAATGCGGCAGCGAATCTAGAGATATGCACCGTAAATAAGTAAAAGCTAATACTTTATTATATATGAAATGAAAACTGATTATTTACAATTATTTAAAAATAACATCGTGAAAATGCCACCGTCGCCTTAAATATTACCGGAATCGTGCTTTGCGTAGCGATGTTTACAGATCAATTTGAAATAATAATTTGGGCTATCCTGAGGAGACTAGCAAATATATTTGTGTCTTTCTTCCGGCAGATTCCCCTTCAGTCCGTCCACTGAAGGCCTGTCGATGCTAGTGCCTTTTGGTCAAGCAGGATGCGCCTGATGCGACACTAGTTATTAGAAGATGCAGTGCACTCTCTTTGCCGGAGGGAGTCGAATGTTTTAGCGACAGGCCAAAATTTAAATCCGATGAAAGGATGATTGATTAATTTAGGTTTTGTAGACTCTTCTTCTTCACTCTCGCTACGTTCTTCGTTTTGCATCGCCCGGGTCAGGGCTGGGCCAGGCTCGACATCGTTAAATTGTTGAGCATTTCAAAACGTTATAGAATTAAAATTAAGTTAAAAATTATGTTTTGATGTATTTGTCATGAACAGCTGTAAATAAATAACTGAAATATATATATATATATTTTAAATATAAATATATATATTTTTTTTTTCTTTATTGTTTAACCTCCGGAACCACCGTTAAGGTATATCTTCAGAGAATGATATGGATGATATGAATGAATTGTAGCGTGTGTGAAAAATGCCATGTCTGACCGGGATTCGAACCCGGGACCTCCAGATGAAAGACCGAGACGCTACCAAAAATAAAATAAATATAAAAATATATAAATTTATAAATATATATTGTTGGTTACATGGGTAATAATACTCCTGGTTTCATGTACTTGAAACAGAAGTTTCCTAAAATTAGTGATCACCATGGCATGATGAAAAGTTTGAGAAACTATTAAATCCACTGAAGAAAGCAGCTTGGCAAGCATTCGAAAATGTTACTCAGAGTTTTTTGGGAAATCGAAAGGCGGAAAGATACCCTGATATTGTCAACAATCTTATAACATCTTATAAAAATTTAGGTTGTAGTATGTCCTTAAAAGTACACTTTCTGCACTCGCGCCGAGATTTCTTCCCGGAAAATCTTGGCCCAGTTTGCGATTAGCACGATCAGCAGAATTCAGCTGTGGAATATAAGTGTCCAGGCAAATAGAATTCTAATATGCCCTTTAGGGATCCTTTTTTGTTCCGCGTTGTTATTATTAATTTGTAACACGTAGTTTCTATCTTCGTCTGTAGTTAGATGATGATAATAGTAAAAAAAGAAACTTTATTGATGTTCAATACTAGGATAACTATATACGTAGGAAAAATATATCTTCATAGTATTTCTATGTAGATAGATTCATTTATGTAAAAAAAGAAGCAGTTATGGGATTAATTAATAAGTTTTTTTTTTTTACTTATTCTTGCCTACTTTTATTCTAATTATAGTTATATTTCTTCAAACAGTTGCTCGTAGATTACGTTTATAGGTCTAAATTCGAATTGTATTCATTGTATAATAGTATGCTATTTAAAACAATTCTTTCTGGGTGGTCCTCATTTAATATTACTGTCATTTTGTATCTTTGTTCCCTTTTTATCGATAAAAATTACGAGGATTATTTATACCCTTAAAGTTATGCTGACGTATGCGTGTAAAGATGTTAATATGCATTTATGCAGTTAACATCCAAGTACTTTCTTAATAAAAAAAAAAATAATAATAAAAAAGCTTGCCGCACTTAACGATTATATTTTTTTTTATATTTAAATAATTTTATTTAATAACAGTTGTTTTTATATTAATAAATCTTTACTTATGTAAATCTTACAGATTAATAAATCTTTACTCCATTAATAAATCTGTACTTTATTATTTGGAAGGGAAAATTAAGTAAAAATTTTAAAAATAATTTACTTCTACTTTTTTCAAATTCTATTTGCTTTAATTCTTGCCCGTTTGAAAATATTTCCAATTGAAAATGTAGCGTGCTTAGCCACCAACATTTCAATTGTGAAAACTGCCCCTTCTTTTGAAATAGATATTTCGATTGTAAGTTATTAATATTAAACTAACAGTGTATATTATTCAAGTTTTATAAAATTTTAATAATTACTTAAAATTCACATACAAATTTGGAAAGAAAACATTATTAATTATCTACAGATAAGAATTATTAATAAAATAATTAAAAAGCAATTTCAGTTTTTTTTATTTTAGAAAACACTAAAATAGATACATATTATAATTCATAAATATTTTAATCTAATAACTGAAAATAGATATTCTATTATAAGATCCATGTTTTACAGACTGTTAAAGCGTAACGTTAAAGAAAAATTAATTTTGTAATAAATTAATTGCGCATTTATAATTCACCATTAAATACTGGTATTGTCAGAAAGAAAAAAAATTTATTTATACAAAATTTAACAAACGCTTATATTTTAAAATTAATGACAAACCAAATCTTATTTAAGTTTTATAGTAAATATACGTTTAAAAAAGAAATTTTTAAACTTGAATACTTAGCAGTATTCACATTATGTAAAAAAAAAACCAAAGGAAAAAAGTTGACAAAAAACTTGTAATACTTTCCTGGCATCGGTTATTTACTCTTACATATTCGGAAAATAATTATATGTGAAAAAAGTAACCTAAGATTTCTTTTTTGGGAAAGAGGTAATTTTATAAATTTCTACTGCAAAATTATCATTGTATGTTTCAATAAACCAAAAAAAGTTTAAAAAATTCAGAAAATATTGCACTAATACTGCGACTAGGAAGACAAAATAAATTCGATTAAATGATATTCAATAAAAAAAGAGATGCAAAGATAGCTTTTTCGAAGAGGAGAATTTTGGGGCAAAATATTTTTAAGAAATCTGATGTGGACACCATATGACTTCCTTGTACCCCTATAAAATTACATACACACAGCGGATAAAGTGACAAATGAAGAGATGTTGCGGCAAATCGATGAATAAAGAAGCATTTGGAAAAACATAGTTAAGAAAAGACAGAACTTATAAGCCACATATAAAGCATCCTGTGCCTTATATGCCTTATAACTTCCCAACAGATGGATGGGAAAAATTGTGCAGGCAGGCAACGTTTGGAACATGTAAAACAAATTGTTAGGGGTGTAGGATGTGGAGGTATACCGAAATGAAACGACTGGCACTAGATAGGGAATCTTGGAAAGCTGCATCAAACCAATCAAACGACTGAAGACAAAAAAAAAAAACTGTAGGCAGTTTGTCAGTAACGACTAATTAAAACAAATAAAGTTGTAAATATATAATACACACAATAATTCAGTCAAACAAAGCGCTAATAATGAATGACGTGTTTACAGGTTCACCTTACTATCTCACAACTGGCATCGTTCTGATCAATTGTGCTACACTAGATGCCGTTTGTACATGTTTACGTCTGAACCTGCATAACAGTAGCAACGCTACCCTTTGAGTTAGCTCATTTCTTCCATCATTTTCATAATGCTCTAGGCGCTTTTCTTGACAGTGGACAAATGAAAAAAAACTTTTTGAAAACATTTAGTTTTTTAAAAACTGATTTTCTAAAATATTGTTAGTATTATTTAAAAAAGTTTAATTTTAAAAATTAAGTGATCAAAAATCGTTAAATGGAATTTAATAAATCATCATTCAATGGAGCATAACATTTTTAGCGGTGTAGCAAATTTTTAACAAATTTACAGTAAAATAAAGAAAAAACTTTTTACAGCGCTGCTTTAGTTATATATTACATGTGTTCTGCATTGTACATTCTGTTATTAAAAACAACAAAACGAGTAACCGAATTATAAAATATAACCATCAATTTATTTCTGTTATGTAAAAATCTTAATTGCAAGACAATTACGACAAAAAAGAACAAACGATAACGGACATCTTTTCCGCGCCAAAAAGTTGAAATAATCTGATACGAATCAAACTAACGTACAACAGCAAATTTTAAGGAAATGGAAATTGAAATCAACATTTCAAAAGTTATAGAATATAAAAATTATTTATTCAAAAAATAAACTCAACAATCAATTTCTTATTAAAATTTCAACTACATAAAAAACTGAATCAACTTTCTATATATAGACATTTTGTAAGTGAATTGTAAAAAATAAACCAAAATTAAAATGGAGGCCGTTTAAACAATAATGCATGCTATTACAATCGTTCAAATAATAATTTAGAAAATTATTCACCGTATGAATACTTGTAATATTGTTATAAATAAAAACGATGAAATAATTAACATTTCTTTTTTAAAGAATTAATATCTGAAATATCATTACAGAGTGATTCAGAAAGAACGTAACTTTTAGACCATCTTCTACTAGTGAAAATAAAAAATAAAATTTCAAAAAAAATTCGGAAAAGCTTCGTTAGCGAATGTTAGCTGGCGAAAGATTTTCCAGTGCTTTCTGCGCCTTCCGTAAAATTAAGCCAAATTGTAATTTTTGGGAGCCAAATTAAGACGTAAATTTATTTGTTGCATATAAGGTTATCTAACAATTGGAACAAAAACAGGCCCCAGAACTTTTTTGAAATCTGGGGTAAAAAAAGACAAAAGACTGGCGTCAAAAGACACACTATTTTATGTTTGGCGTAAAATAGTTTTGTTAAATGGGTAACAAACGCATAAATGTTTTAAACAAAAGTTGCAGAAAATTTTATTCTCATTAACCCGTTTCTGTAAATCCACAGAAACTAAATACAAACGACGAAATTTCGAAGTTTATTAAATACAAAACTTATAAAAATGTTCCAGATTTGAACTAGATAATAATCGAAACAAAATATTCAATAAATATTTTACAATAGAAAACAAATAAAATTTACAAAAAATAAAAATGGAAAATCGAAATTTATCTGAAGTATAAATAAAAATAAAAACTGAAAAAAAAAAATAGTCCCAGAAATGTAATTTTGATAGTTTTCAAGAAATCTGGGAGTAAAAGATAACAATGCAGTCCAAAAACACCAATTTTTTTTTTTAATTTTCATTTTTTTTTCTTCTTTTTTTATATAATGAATTAGTTTTCTAGCATGAACTTTTGTCATTACCTTCTAAAAAAAAAATCCATCTTCAGAATTATATTATTTGTAAAAGTATTCATCTATCAACTACACAAATCGTCCAGTTAGATCTCTGCAGGAGGACGAGGAACAAAAACGGTTACAAAAAGTTGAAAAAAATTTTACTCACAAAAAAAATATATAAAAATAGCTCTATAATGAAAACAAGAAGGAAATATGGGAAAATGGATTGATATGGGATACGACCAAGAAATAATACGACAGAAATTATGACAACACACTTAACTGACTGATAAAATTCCTTTTTATACAATAAAGTTTTATTATTTTCTTAAAGAAATAAAACAGATGTATATTTATATTCTTACACATAGATACATGTACATAAATACTCGTAAATAGTATACATAATATAAAGATCGAGTCATTCGTCAGACTTCCAGATTTTCAACTACACACAACTATCTCAACCAACAAGTAATCGTTTTTTTCTTCTTTCACAGTACAACACAAATAAAGTAAAAAGAAAGATACGTATTGACTATAGAGAGTTAGGAGTTAACGTCACATCAATAATACAGCTGCTATATTATCAAAACAGACAGACATTCTTCAGTAATGGTAGCGTATCGCCAGAGAATGTAGCATAAATGATTTACGCGACTAAAAAAAAAAAGGAACAGGAAAAATAAAAACAAGGTAAAGAGACAAATCGGAAATAACATACCCTTTAGTAAATACACAGTTAAAAAAAAAGTACATTTCAAAGGAATGGTGGCTAATTTAATAGACTAAATCGTTATTTCTTTGTTATATACTAAAAATATATAATAATTAAAATATCAAAGTAAATCTTTAGTGCTTTATTAAAGCAGTTAGAAAAATAAAAAATAAATCACAATGAAACACCTAAATCTACTTATATATATATATATTTACTATATATATTATATATATATTTACTATTCTTTTATTATTATTCTACTAACAATTGGTTTTTTTTTTAATAGATATTTTATTATTAACTTTGGTAAACGCCCTATGTATTAGACTTTTAATTCGGTTCGTTAGTTTTTATTTTGAAGTGTGTATAAAATCGAGGCGTGTGGCCAAGAATATTGGAAGAATTATTTATACTAGCGTCGGCATATTAGGGACCTTTAGTTGTTTTATTCAAACTTTTTTGTGCTGGATTACGGATTTTAAACTATATTTATTAAATTTATTCGTTTATTCAGACTTTTTACTCTGAGTGATATTCAGACGGCTATCACGTACTCACAAACTTTAGTGTTTTTTAAGTTATCGTGTTAAAGTGTTCATATTGTTTTAGAGGATGTTTATTTGAGTGCGATAGTAAAAATATTATAGTAAAATGTTTTTTTTTAAGACATCTGTCGGAGTACTTCCTGTGCACCTCACGTAGTTGGTAACTTTGTTGTTATCAAAGTTATCATTATAATTTCTTCACAGTGAATTAGTCTACCATTAGATGAGTGTTTTGATATAAAATTTTTATCAACATTTTAATTTTAAGCCGTTTCACGGGGTACTTACGGTGTACCCACGTGCTCGCTAATTATCTTGAAAGTGAGGTTATCATTATAATTTTTCATAGTGACTTACACCATCTCTAGGCAAGTGAGATGATGAAAAAAAAACTTTTATCAAATTTTTGGTTAAAATTGGCGTTAAATGTCAATTGGTCAAAATGTATTTGGCGATTCGGAAGTGTTGCGGAACCAGTGGCATTGAATCCCAAATTTGGTCCTAAATTTCCGAGAAGTTTATATTACACCTTTATTCCGGAGGTATATATATAAATTATACCAGATAGTGGCGGTTGCATATTTGCTTCGCGCCAAATTTCCATATAATTTAGGAAGATTGCCTGCTCTGCGGCCGTTTGGAACACTCGGCGTATATCAACATTTTATTATATTAGTTATGTATGTCAGGATATTGGCAGGGCCGGTTCACTTTGATACCAGGAACGCATTCAATTCGTTGTCATGGGATCTTATTCTGAAAGACTTGGTGGCTTTTCGAGAGGGCCACGAATTATTTGAAAAGGACCCTCCATGATTACTTAAGCAACCGGAATATTATACATGAATCAAAGGTCCAAGTGCTAAGTAGGGCGATGACGGTCGGGATGCCGCAAGGTTCGTTCTTATGGAATTTAGCCTATAACCCAGTATTCCGACAAGAGATGCCCCAGGAGGCACAGCCAATCGCGTACGCCGACGACCTCGCCCTCTTAGTGGTTGCCAGGACGGAGTTGATGGCTGTAACAATCAATGCGGTCAGCAAAATAATGGCCTAGGTTGAGACCAGCAGTCTACCGCTGGCAGCTGAGAAAACCCAGGCCATTATATTTGCTGAAAAAAGGAGGATCGCAGAGATTGTTTTCGCTGTTGGGGAGGAAGTCATAGAGCCAGTCCCTGAGGTGAATTACCTGGGAGTCTGATTTGCAAGAGACTAACCTTCCAGGTACATCTGAGGGAGACAGCAGGGAGGGCTGAGAGAACTGCCTCAGCTCTCTGTTGCATCATGGCGAACGTAGGAGGGCCACGGCAATCAAAAGGAGGCTGCTGGCTGCAGTAGTCGATCCAGTTATACTGAACGGGAGAGTCAGTGTGGTCCTTGCGGGAATTCCTCCTCTCGAGTTACTTGCCAAGAAGAGAAGGGAGAGTAAAGAAGACGTGGAGTGTAATTTAGCCAGACAGAGTTTGTTTGCCAGCTGGCAAAGTATATGCCATATGGGAAGACAGTCTTAAGGGAGTTGGACTAGGCATCTGTTACCGGTTGTGAAGGATTGTGTTAATAGGAAGGTGGAAGAGTTTGACTTCTATCTCAATCAATTCTTCACAGGGCACGGGGTGTTTCAACGCATTTCTTTCTAAAAGTGGGAAAATGGAACACTCCTGGCATGTGTTTATTACGCGGCTGCGGAAGATTATGCTGAACATATTATTACTATTCGAGTGTTCAAGGTGGGAACCGGAAAGAATGAAGTTAGGGTCAGAGGTAGGCCTCTTAGGGGACCCCGTAATATCTGCGGATTTATGTTCAGAGGTAAAGAAGCGTGGACTGCCGTCGCGTCTTACATTAGAACGATGTTGGCTCAGAGAGAAAGAAAGAATTTAATGAATTAAAAAAAGGATTTACAAAATTCAAGACCTTCGGGCCTTTGGAGGGCCATGGTCCCCCTGGATCCGCCCCTGTAATAATTCATATTCTATTCAGTCCGACCAGGGTTAGACTCAAGAGAACTGGACTGCGCATTAAGTTTTATGATTTATTGATATACCTTTCACATGATTTTAATTAAATACCATGAAATGCATTATTAATTAAATAAACAAATTCTAAAAAATAAAAACAAATTATAACTTACATTAACCTTTTTCAATAACTACATGTAAACAACTTATTCGGTAATAAAGTACTCAATTTTTTTATTCAAATTTTTTTCCGATTTCTAAGATATATACTTAAAAAAACAAAATTTAAACTAAATTATACAATTCTTAACGAATCACAGTTTTTACTAAAATTAAATATATTTTTAAAAAACCGAAAACTGAACCACGCGGGAATAAACATCTACGATTATGTAATTTAGATATTACTGAAAAGAAAAAATATCACAGTCAATAAATTGATTATGACGTAATAAGTTATGTAGCCAATAAAAGAATATCAAACAGTCATTCTGTAATCTTTTATTCATTGAACAACGCGAATCGAACAGAAATTATTGGAGTGAAAGTGGGCAAATAGTACAATACTGTAGGCTATATATATATAAATGACTATACTAAAGTGGATATAAAAATGAAGAACTGCAAGTAGTAATACAATAACACAACACCTGTGAACAAGTCATCAGCACATTGTTCAAGAATAACAACAAGCAGGTAGTATACGTGTTATAAGTGTCTGCGTTTGCACACACACGCACACAACACGATTAAAAAAAGAAGTATACGAACAGTTTGCCGCCTGATGATAATCTAACAATAGGTAGAAACATGTACAGGTAGGTGTATATAATACAAGTCACATGGTGAAGTCAATGACCTGATATACTGAAGTTGTACTGCACTTAAGAAAAACAGAAAGAGGTGGAGGATGTAAGGAAGGGAGTAAAAAAAAAAGTATGTTTATGCACTAATGTACGTTAGACAAAGAAAAAAGACCAAAGTGCCCTTTATAGATTGCAATTCTTTTGTGAAGATGGTTTTAATATGATAATACAACCCATTAAATGAGCTTTTATTATTTTAAACACTACAATAATCAAATACGCGAATAAAACTTCTACAACTCGAACATCTACTAGCTGAATTTCCAGTAAAATCGATTTCCATTTTTTTTTAATAAAACTCCCTCATCAAATTATGGAGTAAATTATGGAGTTATCTTTATGGTATTATTTATTTCTTCTTCTTACTAACGTATTCTGGGTCGGGGAAGAATTATACGAATACATCTTGGAAGTTAATTACGAGTATATTTTTTTTTACTGGAATTAAAAATGCCAACAACCTTTAAAAAAATTCTTTTGAAGTTAAGAGTATACATAAAATAATCATTTTTTAATTAAAGAGCAAAATTCTAACACAATAATTTTAAATTATAAATAACAAATACGAATTGGTCTCTTCACGGGTACATAGTCTTGTAATAATACTCAGCGTAAAATCTATGAATCGATTAAAATCAACTTTTTTTAAAATTTTTATTAATTTTGACAATTTATACTTACAAACTTGTTTTATTAAAACGAACACCATAGTGAATTAAAAATAATTTCTTTTTTATTACCATATTGAAATTAGGTAAGTAACCACAAAAATGGTAATTTTTATACTTGTAATACGAACAAATTCGTATTCATCAAAAATCGAATAAAATACCTATATAAAATAATACAAGCATAAGTAAGAATACAATTATTTTTAAGGTATCTAAATAGTCTACAGACCGAATTAGCAGCTGCCGTGGCCAGTTAGGATCACAAATCAATCGATTTCTATTTATTTTAAATATTAATGACATTTTAACATTAAAAATTTGTAACTCGTGAACATAATAATTCAAATAAAAGACATATAACTTCACATACACATCATTAAAAAAGGAAAAAAGATATCAGTGTTTTTCCTTCTGTGCGATTAAAAATAAAAAAAAAAAATTCTTTTTAATATAAATCAGAACAGGTCTAGCTCAAATTTTAATTCTTATGTTTATGAAAATAATTTTTCAACAAATCATACGAACTTTTCTAGTAAATAAACAAAATAACATAATAAACAATGAAAAGGAAATAGACTAATGAAAAAAATGACAGAACCAATAACTGATCCTGAATTACAGTCATGGTATTAAAATGTTTTTTCTTACTGGTCAGCCTCTATCAACAGAAGTTACTTGTGTGCTAGTAGGACGATTATTAATCGATCGGAATTTCATCGTTTCAAATACCAAAACCAATAAATTTAATATAAATTAACGGATTATATCTATCAATAATATTAAATGAAATCGAATTCAGTAAGATAATTTAATGAATTATAAAATATTAATATTACAGGCAATTTACTTTAACAGTAGTAATAGTAATAGTAGTAAAATTTTGTTAATTTATTAAATGAATGTTAATTCATAATAAATTTGACTTTTAACCTATTCATCGATCTCATTTCTCAACGATAAATTTAAGGAGTAATAAGTAAAGTCAAAAGGAATAAAAAAATGTATTAATTTTTTATCGGTCTATATTATATTAAAATATTTTGTTTCTCAGATTAATTACGATCTGTTAGAATAAATGGGTTTCGTCAATCTAAAAATTTACTATAATTTAAATTAATGTAGCATATTAATTAATCTACTATCATATAATCACGGTCCGCCTAATGCGGTTCACATTAAGTATTTTTTTTAAATCTTTCCAAACAATAATACACCATACTGGAACAAACTCCTGAACGCATAATAGATAATTTTAATAGCATTCGGAAGACTTTATTATTTTATCTATAAACATTACTTTGTCTTTCAATATTTCAATGTCTGTCAGATAAAGATGCTACGATTAGCTGACGAGATAGTAATTCTAACAGAGAGTAAAAAAGATTTAGGAGAAACTTTGAATGGCATCGATGAAGTCCTACGCAACAACTACCGCATGAAAATAAATAAGAACAATACGAAAGTAATGAAATGTAGCAGAAATAATGTAGATGGACCATTGAATATAAAATAGAAGAGAAAAGATTACTGAGGTAGAAAAATTATTATTTGGGAAGTAGAACTACTAAAGATAAGCAGAAACTACAACACGAAGCAGGAGCAATATAAAATACGAATAGCAGAGGCGAAAGGAGCTTTCAGTCAGAAATAAAATTTTCTTACATCAAAAATGAATTTAAACGTCAGGAAAACATTTCTGAAAGTTTGTCTGAATGTTTCGAGCGTAGCTTTATATGGAAGTGAAACTTGGACGATCGGAGTACCCGAGAAGAAAAGAAGAGAAGCTTCTAAAATGTGGTGTTACAGGAGAATGTTAAAAATCAGACGGATCGATAAAGTGACAAATGAAGAGGTGTTGCAGCAAATCGATGAAAAAAGAAGCATGTGGAAAAATATAGTTAAGAGAAGAGACTTATAGGCCACATATAAGGCATCCTGGAATAGTCGCTTTGATACTGAAGGAACAGGTGGATGGGAAAAATTGTACAGGCAAGCAACGTTTGAAATATGTAAAACAAATTGTTAGGGATATAGGATGTAAGAGGTATACCGAAATGAACGACTGGTACTATATAGGGCATCTTAGAGAGCTGCATCAAACCAATCAAATGATTGAAGACAAAAATAATAACAGGGACTAAGGCTTTAAACAGGACTTAAAATACAGAATAAATATAAGAACAAAAGATATTACTAAAATAAAATTTAAAAAAGCAAATTTTTTTTATGTAATAAAGTAAAATTGAACGAGTATACATCAAAGTAAAGTGAAACTAAGTTTTCTATACGTGAACAAGTTCTAGTACCACCCTGCACGCGTGCCAAGAAGGAATAATAGTTTATTAAGTCACTATTATTACGGTGAAGACGGAATTTCAATGTGTTTATTTGCTTGATAAGTTTGAATCAGTAAGGCGTGAACCCGGCCTTGGTTTCAATGAAGATCGAAAATTAAATTTGGTGATAGATGTTTAAACAACTGATCGACAGTCGAGAAACGAGCAGCCTACAGAAATAATCCCATCAGTGTCTGAAGAGACCATTGAAGCTGAACGAACAAGTTATCTGCATAGATAGCAAAAAAAACAACGAAAGCGTTTCCAATTTCCAAACATCAAATTTCATGATTGTAAAATACAGAAATTATTGGTCCTTTCTTTTTTCCTGAATAAAATATAACGGGAAATGTCCTGCTGCATAACTTGAATATCTCAGAAGGGCATGCTTCTTTCTCGAATTTTCTCAAATACTGGACGAAGTCCTACCAGAAGTCCGACGAAGTACTTCCAGATTTTGCCAAATTTATGCAGGATTAACTCTTTCTCTTTATCTGTTTAGCCTACGGAACTACCTTACGATATTACTTCAGAGGATGAATGAGGATGATATGTATGAATGTGAATGAAGTGTGTTAATTGACGACCACTCCTGCGAAGTGTGGTTAATTGAAACCCCACTACCAAAAACACCGGTATCCACGATCTCGTATTCAAATCCGTATAAAAGTAAATACCTTTACTAGGATTTGAACCTTAGAACTCTCGACTTCGAAATCAGCCTGATTTGCGATGTCGCGTTAACCACTAGACCAGCCCGGTGGGCTATGCGGGTTTAACTAAATGGAATATCTCTTTAGCAATTGATCGGACGAAAAGAATGGATAGCCAATCCTACACAGTCTCCAGATCTTATACCTAAGGATTTGTATTAGTACGATTAAGTTAACACACACATGTCCTCTCTCAAAGTACAAAATGTTGACAATTTAAAAGAACTAATAACTGAAGCGTTTCGTCTATCATGCCAGATATACGAAATCTCAGTTCTGTAGTTCTGTCATTGTAATAATTAAAATATTTTAGAGGAAAAAATTAATTAAAGAACGCAGAATTAGAAAAGATGTACATATTCATGCAATTTATAGGGCAACGGTTCATTCTTTTTACAACCACTTTGCTACATTTCACACCATTTTTTTTTTTTTTTACTTATAATCATAAACATGCAGATTCTCTCCTTTTATTTTGCTGTAAATGGGTTTGTTTATACACGAAAATGTTATTTTTTTGCTTGATAACGTAAACAAACTAAAGTAAACTGAGTGATAATTCGCTGCCAATTTCATCAAGGTTTTAATATAATTTTTATAACGGTTATTCTATTTTTCTGGATTAAAATAAATATTTCCAATTATAAAAATGAATTAAAATCTGGCGATAAATTATTTCGAATAGTCTAACTACAATAAAAATTTTTTTTTCATAGAAAAGTGAATTTACGTCAAAAAATAAAAATTCTCGAAAAAACTCTAAAATTTCATACAATCAACTTTGTCATGTTCCGTAAGTTAAAATCCAATTTACGAATATATTGTAACAGAACCAGTATAACTGACCAGAGTAACGAATTTTCTTCCAATAAGGAAGAAAGAAAGAAAATAATAATGAAAAGAAGAATCCCGAAGGAACCAAAAGGATTCATTACTTAAGACTAACAGGTCCGTTTAACAATCTGCTCTTTATAATACAGACTATCAAAAGTTATTGTTCGACCAGAAAGGTTACCGACCGGAATAAGAACTTCAAGAAAAAGTAAAGGAGTGGACAATGAGAATTATTACGCTTCAACATTAAAAAGGATAAGGCGGATAGTGGTTCTGCAGGCCAAGGGATAAAAATATTGCCAGAGACCGGCGGAGAGAAGCCAATAAGTTCTGAGGGCCGTGAGTTAACGATAAACAGTGGTTGAAGTGACAGCCCACCGAGCTGGTCTTGTGGTTTACGCGACATCGCAAATCAGCTGATTTCGAAGTCGAGAGTTCTAAGGTTTAAATTCTAGTAAACCTAGTTACTTTTAT
Source organism: Zanna intricata (assembly GCA_010016005.3). Classification (NCBI taxonomy): domain Eukaryota; kingdom Metazoa; phylum Arthropoda; class Insecta; order Hemiptera; family Fulgoridae; genus Zanna; species Zanna intricata. Next base: position 19,059 of record JAAAKQ030511346.1, read on the forward strand.
ACGGATTTCACACATTCACACATATCATCCTCATTCATCTTCTGAAGTAATACCTTACGGTAGTTTCGGAGGCTAAACAGAAAAAAAAGAGAGAGTAGTTAAAGTGACAATGTTCTACTCATTCATAGAATGTAGTGTAATTCTATTATAAACGGTAGAAGTGATATTTGCAGAAAATTAAATTTTAGAATTTTAGTGTTATCTTGTTGTTAACGCAATATCAGGTTGTATCGGTCATTATAACAATTTAGTAAATTGGACGTATTCTGGTTTTTATAATTTAACTGTCTTTAAAGAAATCCTGTCCTTATTTGAATTACTATTCTGTACGTTAGCTCTATTTATTATTACTGTTATTATAATAATTATTTATTTCTCTAGAGTAAAAAATTGTATTTATAAGACATTTTTAATTTGTTAGTCTCTCAATATGCTGATCGAATCCCGAGCACGCTATAATATACAAATCGTCACAATACAAACTGAGAATTTTTAAATAAACAAATAAATTATATATAAATAAAATAAACCGATAATTACTTACGCAAGCGAGACTTTATTTAGATTAAATCAGAAAAACAGGACTGAACCTTTGCTTAAAA
>JAAAKQ030511368.1:0-19659 GCA_010016005.3 Zanna intricata
GATTGTACAAGACTACACTTCATTCACATTCATACACATCATCCTCATTCATCCTCTGAAGTAATACCTTACAGTAGCTCCGGAGGCGAAACAGATGAAGAGAGTAACTATTAATCAAGACCAACACTGTAGTACAAAACCGGCAGATGACACTATTATGATCTACTATAGATATATCGCTTAAATGCCTCTAGTTAGAAAAACCAGACTTTTGTTGATGCAGATAGGTATTTCTGAAATGGAGGCATAAATCTGAGATTTTCTAATAGAAAAAAAATTGATAACGAGCATATTTTCTGTTGAAATTTTCAATATTAGCTTAATTTATTAATATTTCTGATACAAATAAAATCATCAGTCTAGAGAATCATGGAGATAGCAACCCGAATCTCTTGAACACTAATAATAATTCAGTTGTGTATTAATATCCCTCTTGCGATTGATTTTAATAAAGTAATATTAATTTTCTTGAATAACTGATTCACTTTAATGCATAGAGTTTGCTAAAAACAAAAAAAAAAAGAAAAAGAAAGTTAAAATTATGATTACTTTTTATATCATAGTTCAAAATGGAGGAGAATGTTCAAAAAGTACTTTCCAACCGGTCGGTTAGTCCTAGTTAACTGACTAGTCTGTTAGTCCTTAGTATTTGACCAAAATTATACATCATATGTTTGATATCAAATATTGTTTTAAATTTCATCATAAGGGATTAATAAAACAGTGCATGTTACTACTTATTAATCAAATATCACTTCTCCAAGTGTTGTCGTTTAGCATCACAGTAAAAAGTATGTGTTAGATTTCATAACATATTTTTTTATGGGATTGGAAACTAACTGTACTTTCATTAAATTGCCTGCATTAAAGTGATTTTTATTTCTTATTAAAATGATCTGAAAAATTATTTTAAATATTTAACTAACGGTTAATGAAGTTAAAGAACAATTTAGAACCGGAGAAACAGTGCAAGGTGAAAAGATAAAGATGCTACGATTTGCTGATGATTAATAATAATAGCAGAGAGTAAAAAAGATTTTAGGACAAACTTTGAATGGCATGGATTAAGTCTTACGCAACAAGTACTGCATGAAAATAAACAAGAACAAAACAAATGTAATGAAATGTAGTAGAAATAATATAGATGGACCATTGAATATAAAAATTGGGAAGAGAAATTTTCTACTGAGGTAGAAGAATTTTGTTATTTGGGAAGTAGAATTACCAAAGATGGACGAAGAAGAAGCACAGAAGTTGGAGGTGTACCGAAATGAAACGACTGGCACTAGATAGGGAATATTGGAAAGCTGCAACAAACCAGTGAAATGGCTGAAGACAAAAATTGAATTATAGAAAAAGTGGGTTTTGAAAGCAAATTGACTTAAGTTATTATTTTTCAAAACTGAAAAGCACAAGAATTAATATTTATTGTATGCACATAAAGTTATACTAATAATAAATTTTTCTTAATTTAACTTGTAGTAACTCTGTTACACAAAACATTTTCTGATTACAAATGTGTCTTGCATTTACCGTTGTGCTACAGTTATTCTGATTTGTATTTATTTTTTAAGTTTGTAGGTTATTTTTTTAAATCACTTAGTTTTAATGGTGTTAACAAGTAAGATTTAAAATATAAAATTTATTATTGAATTTAGATAATCGATGACAGGATTTTGTTCTGAATCTGAACGATTAAAAATATTAAGATAACTTTAATAAATTCTTTATAGAGCTACATCTCTGGACCATCATAATAGCATATGTTGTTTATTAGAACCCTTCGATGGATTCCTGATGTTGCAAGACAGGTAGCAATATGGTTTTGTTAAGGAAGAGATAGGGTTGTACTTCAACTCTCTGTTAATTGACTAGTCTAACAATTAATTTATATAATTTTTGTTTTTGGAATAAAAGCGCTAATTTTCTGCAGCATAATGATGCATTATTTAAGTGAAAATAACTTAAACAAGTATTAATCTTGCAATAATAAAACATTGTTATGTTAATCATTTTGTGATATAGAATTTGTTTTAAAACCAAGAATTGAAACTTGAAATGATTAAGAAATTCTTAGAGCAATATTTTCTTAAGCAGTCTGTATATGTTGTAAATTTTATTTTTTATGTTTATTTTTCATTTATTTAATCATTCTATCTTTTTCTTTAGTTTGCAGCAGTTCGACAGTTATCAAGGGCGAGAAATCCATTGGAAGATCACGATCCCAATTCACAAGACAGTGGAATCAGTGAAGACTCCAATAAATCTAGTTTTAGGTAACGAATAAATTCTTTACTATACTTTAGCTGTGTTCATTCTTCATATTTTCACTAATCTGTTATGGAAAATTTTATTGGATATCTTATGTCAATATGACCTGATGAATTTTCAAAATAATTTGTTTTTAATCCTGTCATTACGTTAACTGATCGTATATACTTTCAGTTTGTCGTTTCTCTCTTATATGAACAGTGATTTTAATTAAAATTAGTCAGATAAATAGATGGATGACTGTTTACTTGCATTTTGTATTGCTGGCATCCTGTTATAGTTTAACATTAGATGGCAATACTAAAATAGTTATTTATATTTTCTTTTGTTATCTAGGATATGTTACACAAGTAAAATGTGTATTGCTGAAGAAGTGAATGCTTAAGGCAAAGTATTTTGTGTTTACCATTTAATATTATTTTAGTAGAACTTGGTTATGAAGTAACTTCATAATTACACAACTGACAACTGCACACCAACTGCACTGGTTGCTATTATTATATTAAAGTTCATATTACATGTTTTAACAGTAAATTATTAAATTGTAAAAGTAGTTTTTTTTTCTACCCGATAGAGAAGCATATTGTTTATTGCTGTTATAACATGCAATTAGTCTTTATGAATAGTCTATAATAAAAAAGGTTTATTATGCTGAGCCTTTGCAGTGATGTGGAATTTTAAGTATTTGGTTTATCATAGCCTAGGTACTTCGTACTTACTTAGCTTACGTACTTGCTATGAAGTTGCTATTTTAAGTGTGCTGTAGTATATTAATCACTCTTATGCACCATCTTAACTTTATTGCTTAAACAAATTTTTATTTATGAATATGTATTTTATTCTATGTTCTAGATTTGCAGAACCCAGCGGATTCGCACCTCGCAAATCAAGTAGTACAGATTTCTCTCCAAAACGTCTTCTAACAGCAAATTCTAATTCGGGTTCTGCATCTGGTCTTTCACAGTGTTCCATTGAATCACTCGATGATGGCTTCATGGAACTCATTCACCAAGACAAAATGGTATGAAATCTAATTATAATTATTACAGTATAATAATTTATTAAGTAAATATTAGATGTTTAACAAATACTATTGGCTCAATATTAGCATATTTTTGTAATCATTTAAATGAAAAATTTATTGATTGTTATATAAAAATATGTTATAACCGTAATATATTCTTAAAGAGTGAGTATGATGCCTTTATTTATTTTTGCTTAACAAAAAAGTACAATGTTTGGGTTAACAGAAAAAATCCTATGTTCCTCTGAAGACTTTTATTTGCAGCTGTTACACTTATGAATATGGAAGACTATTTGAAGTGTTTTATTCTTATCTACCATCGATGAAAATCTTTTTAGTTTAGTATTAGATGACTTCATAGATGGCAAAAATTTATGAAAAAAAAAAAGAAGCATAAATATGTATAATAAATATTCTAGAGGCGCTAGTTATTTATGGGGATATTACGTCCAGATATAAAATCAACTTATGTTCCTATATTACTGGGTTTCAGTAGTTTTAAGTGCAATAATGAAACATTGTCTCAGTAGTTCTCAAAAAAACTAAAGATTTGTGGCTATTGAAATGAGTCATTAAAAATTTTTAAAAAGCTAATTATTATTTTCATAACCTAGGTCAGCAGCCATAGTTTTTTATATGGATACTAAACAATTCCGCTATGAACAATCGTGTTAAATAAAAATTTTCAAGATAAATAGATGTATGATTATTTACTTGCATCGTATATTGCTGGCATCCTCTTACAGGTTAGTATCAGGAATTGCAGCTGGTGGTAAAAACTCCACCGGTTCCCTCTCATCTAATTCAGGAAAGTGTATTTTACGACAGAGTTATTTCTTTCATTTTCTTTTCTTTTTTTTTAGGATTTTCTCACCTGTTTCAGGTTTTATTTACAAATTAAAATTTTGTACTAACCATTATGTTTTATTTTTTTGAATTTCTTCAAATTATAGCATATGTTATTTTAACTGAGACTTTTTTATTTAAAGTTCTATATAAGATTTGGATTGAACATAAAAATTATTATTTTGTTTTGTATTTTTAGTTGGAAGATGAAAACGCCCAGCTACCATCAGGAATGTCAAGTTTATTGATGCAGCCCATATTAAGGAATGAAAATGAAAGACCATCAACTAAACATGATAGTCCATCACCTCATCGAACATTTCGTAGATGGTTCTCTGAAAATATCACGAATAAAACTGCCCATGTGAGTATAACTTTTTGCTTTTTGGTAGTGTTTTTAACAGAGTAATATTTAGTTTCTGGAATATGAATATTATACCTTTATTGTCAGGCATGAGTAAATTTAAATCTGCCTTAATTATTTTATATCAGAAATATTTTTTGATGTTCACTAAACAAAAAACTGGTAACATTATTGTGTTTATTTCAAACTAAATTGTTACTTACAGTAACAGCTATTGAAGGAGTACATCTTTTATTACAGGGATTTGCTGTCATAGAAACATCCTTTTTTCCAACATCAGACATTGTAAATAATTGTAAAAAAACACAGTAACATATGACCCTCTCTTGGACATACACTCCATTAAAATAAACAGAAAAGTTAAGAAATGACTTCAGCTACAGTACATCATATCTTGACTTCTTGATTATATTAATGATACTTAATAGCAGTTGGCTATTGTAGCAGAAGTTAAAAACTGCTCTGCTTATTTTCACATTTAAAATTTTTCCTTTGACTAATGATTGTTTTTTGTTTGAGTATATTTATTTTATTTAATGTAATATTATTAAATAGTGCCAGAATTATGTTAACAATGGTTATTGTGAACTTTTTTTTTTCATTGTAACAACTGTAGATAATCTGTCTTGATAGCTCACTTGGTAGAATTAAAACTTGTTACAGTTTGATTATTTCTGTTTCGATTTGATTGATATTTCTCATATCATTTTGTTAATTTCTATCTTAATTAAAAACTCTGTAGTATTTCAGAACTTTAAATAGCTATATTGTCCCTACTATAATTAAAAAATGTATGTATCTGTGAAATAAACTTGTTTGATTTGGTTTGTTTATCCAAAGGTTGAAGAATTCAGTTTAAAAATGAAAAGGCCTGCAGTTAGACCCCCTGATTCACCACAGACAAAACGTCTTAGACCGCTTACCGAGAACTGTAGTAGCAATACACCTCAGCGAAGACAAGCACAAAGAACATTATTTGATCACGGTTTTATGAAGAAGACGTTATCCCCTAAAACTAAGTGTGTAGCCTCTGAAGCTACTATCAAAAACGCTTTACTTCGATGTACGTATATATTTTTGGCGTTTGAGTTGCATGAATTTATATTTTTATTTAATTTTTTTGTCGCAGCTTTTTGTAAAGACATAACTGTGCTGTTATTATGTGGAAAGAGATGGGCAAAAAATAGATATTTGGCTAGATTTAATTATAGATACATGTTAATATGAATTCTAATAGTAATTTAATCAAAGATATTTAAGATTAGACATTTTTTAAGTTGTAAAAATCTTTCTCATTGGAAAATTTTGTTTTAAATTATTTGTAAAAGTTCATATTTTCTGAGTGATTTTCAACTGAATTATCTATGAAAAGTGGTTGATTGCGAGAACTATTGTTTACATCCATTATATATCATTAGTGAAATTAAATTTTAAAGTAAATTGATTAGAGCACTGAAATTAAGTTGCAAAACAATATATATATATATATATATTCAATATTAATTGGGGCATCAGATATCTTTTAATACAACTAACAGTAACCAACTGTTAGGTCAAATTTTTATATGTATCTTTCCAGTTTTATCTGATATCAAACACAATGATTTAAAAAAGTTCTGAGAATTTTTAAAAAATTTTTAACATTTTTTTTTTCTTATAAAAGAATTAGAAATATATTATAAAAGAAATGAAAAATATATTCTCTGAAAAATGAAGTATGAAATATGTCTCTGAAATATGTATGTAAATATGTATGGTATTCTAGACCACCTGTCCACCCGTACTAAAATTGAAGGAAGTGATTTTTCTGGAAAATGTAAAAAAAGTTTCAATCATAACAGTCAGGGATGCTCCACTTTTGTCCATACTGCCAACTTCTAGTTTTGACCAGAAGTGAGCTATCTAGATCCATCCATTATACTTAAATAATTTTTTTTAAATGGGCACTAATTTTCACCGCAAATTTTGATTCTAGATACGAACATATATGTCTTTTCCAAAAAATTTTCCATAAAATGCAATCTTTAACCTCTAAATAATCTTCAAACTTTACCTACTCCTGAATTTCTATCAAAAAACTTTTAAGCACCAAAAACTTGATTTTTACAAAACCCCAAAAATTTACTGTAGTAAATCATGCATGTTTTGGTAATAGTATCAGCTTCCGGTTCTGATCGGAAATTAGTTAGTGAGACCGGATCATCATTTAATAAACGGGATATACTTTTTAACACAGATTTGCATTGTGTGCACAAAAATACTTGAGTCTTTTAAAACATTTTCCCCAAAAATACTTCTTTATTCCTAAAATGACTTTTAAACCCTTACTGATCCTAAATTCTTTCAAAATTCTTTTAACTCCTCAGTAATGATAAAAAAAAGAAAACAATTTTATTGTAAACCAAGAGAAAGTGAGTTCATTAATTTTCAGTTTCAACAGGAACTAGATTATTTTGACAGGATCTCTTGTTTTTTTCCCAGTGAAATGTAGCACTTATTATTACAGAATTGAAAGCTACATACTCTTGTAAATTTTTATTGTTGTTAAAATAAAGTTTTTGCTGCTTAAAAGAGTTTTTGAAAGAAATTCAGTGTTTGTAAAGTTTGAAGATCATTTAGAGGTTAAAGATGGTACTTTATGGGAAAATGTTACAGACAAGACTTGTGTACATTTGTCCCTAGAATCTAAATTTGCAGTGAAAATATGTCTGTCCCATTTAAAAATAATGAACTTAAAGGTAGGCGCCCCCAACTAGGTGATCAAATTTTGTTGCATTTTCCATAAAAATCACTTCCTTAAATTTTAGAACGGGTGGTCTAGGAGACCCTATATATGTATGAATTTGACATACATTTATGAATTTTTGTTTGTTTTTACACTAACTATATGTAAATTCAGAGGCCTAAAATTTTTCAACCAGTAATTGTGAATTGAGTAAAGAAAAATAAGTAATTATGAGTATTTAAAAATTATGTCACTGACTCTGTTTGCTCTCATCAAATACTTTTGTATATATCTTTGCTTCCCCAGAATGATTTTATGTAATGTGACAAATTAAAGACACAAAGTTGAATTGTAAAACTTTTGAGAGTTATTATATCAGTCGGTAGAATAAAATGAAAATTACATTTGTCTCTTAAAGAGAATAATGATAGAATTTATTTAATGTAAATTGTCTTTCGAATACTTAAATTTTTTTACTTATTTTACAGCATCAAAAGAAGAACTCATTGGAGATTTCTCGAAGCCATTTGCATTACCCTTAACTAAAGGCACGCATCAAGATTTAAAAAATATATCGAGTGAAACGCTTGCCGATCTTATTCGTGGTAAATATGATCGTGAAATTGCATCGTATCAAATAATTGACTGTAGATATCCGTATGAATATGAAGGTGGTCATATAAAAGGTGCAAAAAATATTTATACCAAAGATCAGTTGGATAAAGAGTTTGTGGAATCGAGACCAAAATGGGATTCATCTTGCGATAAAAGAAACGTTTTAATATTTCATTGTGAGTTTTCATCCGAGAGAGGACCGACACTGTAAGTTTTTATTTTATCTTTTTACATTAGTTTATTTTTTACTTGATTTCATCGATATAAAAACACAGTATAAAAGGCGTATTACAATATTGTTTTATTTAATAAATCATTTACTAATTGCATCTTAGCACTAGGAGAATAATTATTCTTTAAAATTTTGAAACAGATTTCTGCTTCGTTTATGGAAATTTAGATTAAAAAGGTATATAATAAAAAATTAAATATAGAGATACTGATTTATTTTTTATCAGAGACAGAATTTTAAAATTTTCAAATTCCCTTGTATTATACATTCTGAAGAACCAGAGATCTCTGAAAAAGCACTAAATAATTAAAAGAAAAGAAAATGTATAAGCAAATAGTAACTGAAAAAAAAAAAATTTTTGTAAATATTAAAAGTATTAGTTTTCTTCTCGTTTTATCTGTAATGTTACAAATAACATAGTAGGTATTACTTTTGTGACACCATTATCCGTGTTATATTTTTGTAATGCTAGTTGATTCCTGTCCATTGTGTTTTTGTGTATAAAAATAATTTATATTAGCAACAGAGATCTTTGGTTTTGGTTGATTAGATACGAAGGTTACTGATACTGTTTTATTGCTAGTTTACTTACTCAGTAGTTATCAGTTAGTTAATTAGTAGCTAGTTATCTTTGGTATCGGAGAAAAACAAATTGCATTAAAGGTTTAGTTTACTTAAAAGAAAAAACTGATTAATGGTGTAAAGAAAACTGATTATCTTAGATTATCAAATATGTATGAAAATTATTTTGTGTATGCCTTTGATTTATTTTGCGTTTTATTACAATTAAAAATCTATACTAAATGGGATTCTGTTTTTGCACTATGGGTCAGTTTTAACTTAGTCTACCTAATTCACTTACCATGATTTATTTTTGTTCTTGTTAAGAAATTCTATTACTGAATTTTCAAATTGGTTGGGAACTTTTTTAGCAAATATATATATTTGGTCTTTGATGAGATGACTCTGTTGCACCTGATGGGATTTCTCTTGAGTAGCATTTTGGAAATCAGTGGGTATGAGATAAATTAAAAGTCTATAATCTAAGCCATATTCTGTGAATTAGTTTCCTTTCACTGATCACCGAAGTTAAGAACACTGAGTTTAGCTTTCTACCCAGATGTTGGCATTTTATAATGGCTAATGAATGACTGTAGCAGTTATTTTTTAAAAAATGTATATAATTTTTTTCTATTTATATATGTTTAATTTTTTCATTTTTTTTAAGTATTATAAGAAGTACCATATAAAGAAGTTTTTTTTTTTTTTTTTAAGTATTTTGTTGTTTTGTATTATGTTTAAATGTTTTTAACTAATAGTATTATTATTTATATTAATTATTTAAAAGTAAATTATTTAAGTAAGTTATTCGGATGAAATTCCAAAATTGTAAGTTATCAATGATTTTTATAATTCTGCTTACATGGACTTGTAATTTAATTAATTTTCATGTTATAAGGTTGTTTTTTAATTGCGGATGATCTTAATTGTACTATTCTTTTGCTTAAAATCCCACTTTACATTACATTTTATTAAGTACAAAGGTTACTTGACACTGGTAATGTACTATAGAGCTAGTTTAGTAATAACGACTAGTAATGTTTAGTATCAGAGAAAAAATACATTAAAAGTTTAATTTACTGAAAAGAAAAATCGATTAATGATGTAAACAAAACTTTTAGTTAACTAAGATTATCAAGTAGGTATGAAAATTACTAGAAGTTATCATTCTTTCAGCTATCACAGCTTAATTTTCTTAAATTTTATTACTTAATTTATAAATTGGGCCAGAATTTTTACGTAAAGTTATCTTTTTATGAATACATATTTGGTCTTTATTTTATATTAAATCTTTTTACTGTTGACAAGTTATATTTCTCATGTAATGTTTCTTATCATCTCTAAATTAGATAGGTGATCAAAAAAATTTATCTCCGTTATCGATATAACTTAGAACTTTAAATTTTGAAAATTAATATTTAAGCGAATAAGTAGTGAAAAAATAATAATTCTATTATTTAATTTCAGATCTAGATTTCTTCGACAAAGAGATCGTGATAACAATAGCGACTCGTATCCAACGCTGGATTACCCAGAAATTTACTTATTGAATGGAGGTTACAAAGCGTTCTATCAAAATTATTCAGAATTATGCGAACCTTGCGCTTATCTTAAAATGACAGATCCAAAACATGAAGAGGACCTGAAACTTTTTCGTTCAAAAGCAAAATCATGGGCTGGAGATAGGAAATATGGAAAGTTTTCTAAACGTCCTTCTTTTATGAGACTTACATAATTTTATATTAGTGAATTTAATTTAATTATAATTTTTTAATGCGTACTCTTTTTTTTTTTTAGATAAAAAAATGAGGATAATAGGAAAATAGGTATTTTAGAATATATCAAGCAGGATATATAATTACAGATTAAGTGGAATAAAATATTTGTTTTGATATATTAATTTTTTTTATCTATTGCCTTAGAATATTATTTTTTTAAAAATAAAAAAATAAATAATTATTAAATTAAAAAACAAAATATTTTACTTATACGTAAAGTATTCTATTTTTAATTAGAAATAAGTAATATAATCTTAATTTACACTGCCATTTAATATTCTTAGACATTTTCTTTAATCTAAAAATAAAAAAGTGGAAATATATAGTATTTAAATTATAATTGTTACTATGTAGGCGATGAAATTTTCATGTATTATCTCAAAATTATGGTAATTACCAAACTTATGTTTTTGTTCGTTAAGTTCTGTTTTAAATTTGTGTTCTATTTTAAACTCGCATATATATGATGTAATTGTCAATTGTTTTTGCTCATTCAGCATTATTTCATGATTCAGTAATTTGGGAAGCCAAGAAATTAAGAAGATAACTTAAAGCTTAATTTATTGAAGCTCACAGAATACCTCGATTTTTTGTTTTATTTTCCAGTATACTATTCTAGTACTTAGTACTTAAGTCAAGAGAAAAATAAATTTTCAGGACAACCCATTTATGAATAGCATGAGGTCAGAGATGTGTATTCATTTATTTTTTTAAAGAAAGAGTATTTTAAACAAGAAATTTACAATTCTTTACATAATTGATTGTACATAAATATATATAAATTGGTAGCGAGAAAATTATTCTTAGAAAGCAATTTAAATAATGTAAACAATTTTAATTTTTTTTTTATAGCAGTTAATATAATGTTAAAACTTTCTAATCATTAAAAGAAAATTAAGTCCGGTCGACTATATTTTTATTTACTTTAAGAATTCTTTTGTTGAATTACTCTTCAACATAAAATGTGAAAAATTTTATTTATGAAATTAAGCGTTTCTATATCATATTACAATTACACTCTTGATGAACCTCAAAATAGATAAATATATTACTTAAAACAGAGAAATATTAATTGCGAGTTAAAAACTTTTGAGAATAATTGCTTATGAACATCTGTTATCATCCTTTAATTTTAATCAGTTTTTTTAGTAACATTTTAAAAATATATTGCTGAACTTTTGAGTCGAGTAACAGTGAGCATTAGTTACTTATAAAATTATGATTTTATGAAATTTAATTAAATTTTAAACTATTATATTACTTACGTAAAGTTGTAGCACTATAATAATAAATAGCTCTCGCAAATCATTCTACTTTATAGTAAATATTTATCTGAATCGTTTAAATTTTATTTCTCAGGACTAAGTGTAGTTTGTGAAAAAATGTGTAGCTGGAAGACCATAAATTTTGTACGATATTAATTTATTATTATAAAAATATGAAAATATTATTAATTTAAAAATGAAAGATAATCTGAAAAGTTCGGTATTAAAGTGACTGGAAGAGCAATAAAAACAATTAACTCTTAAGTTTTCATCAAACTTATAAAAATAATATATTATAAAAATTAAAAACTTTTCACTTTGAAATTGTTTTCATTTGATCCAAATCAAACTTAAAGAAGCAATCGATCAGTAGATGTTTATTTATTTACTTGTTGATCATATTTTATTGAATTTATATTTTTTAAAAACCGGTCGTGATTTTTTTTGTCACAAGAATTATGACTTTTAATAAGGAAGTAATGCATTAAAAACATGAAACATAAAATTTAAACGGCGTACAGCGGCCGTATCTGCATTGACATAGAACAGTATTGATACTTAAGAAATCCATTTTGTAAATTTAGCCCAATTTTTTTATATTTTTCAGTTGAGAATGGATACTTTTATTAAGAAAATGTGTAAAATGTTGTTTACCTAATTAGATATAATTGTTTAGTGGTTAAACATTCTTGTGGTGGTAGTCTAATTATCAGTCTCTTGATAGTAAGTTATTAAAATTATTTTTCAGACAGGGTGATCTGTTTAATGTAACTTAAATTACGTACAGAAGTTCTAACATTTATTGATAAAAATAGAAAAAAGAACTTCATTTATCATAAAATTATTATATAAAGTTACATAACAACAACAATGTTAAAAGATAGTAAATAGATTAAAAATCTACTAATTTTAAACTTTCTGTATCGATAATTTTCTTTTCGTCCAAAATATTGTTTATTTTTTATAAACAACATACAAACCGTTTTGTGTTTGGTAGAAAAATGTTTCGTACATAGTATTTATTTGTTTAAGTAATTTTTAATGATTTGTTAAAAGACTTAAATATTTATTTGTAATTTTATCCTTTTTTTAAAATAAATTTTATTAACTTTTATTCTAGAGGTATTTTTTAGGAAGAAACTGTAATAAATGAGTATTTGTAAATAAAAAGTAAAAAAAAAAGTTATTAGAATAATTAATTTACTCTATGATTATTCTTATCGTCTGACTTCTGTTTTAAATATTAGTAAGAAAATAATCTATATTATGATTTTGTTATCAAAACATATAATCTTATATTATCATTTTGGCCAGTTTTAATGATTATTATATGTTGTGTTATTTGTTAAAAAGAGAGGGTAAAAGATTTATTTACGGTTGTATATTTGTAGTTGTAATTTTTTCCTTTTAAAAATTTTATTATTTTAAAATTATGTTTTTCCTTCAGAGAATTATGTCGGTTGTATGTAAATAATATATTGTGCTTATTTGACGCTCTTAGAAAGGAATGTTGTAAACTAGTGCTTTTTTTTTCACGGTATTTAATTCGAGAAAAGTTTTGATATTGTTATTATTAATCTTGAAATAATTTATCCTTCAGAATCTATTTATTTATTTATTTTTTAAATTATTATTCTGTTCGTAATTTTTTTAAATGTAAATTTAATTTAATGTTGTATTATAATATTTAATAAAAAATTTATACATCCTTTCTGCAAGCGTTAGATATCTTTCATATCATTATTTGATCTTTTGTAACAGTTGTAGGATATGGTTTTCAGTAATTTATATCTTCTATTTTCTTCTAAATATTTTGTAAAATATTATTATTAGTCGATTTGATTAAAAAAAAAAAAAAAAAAATCTGATTTAAAGACTGGAACACAGTGATCTCAGAGTGCACTATCAATTAATGGCACACCACCTGTGCGTCTTTCTTTAATAAAAACTAAATGTGTTCTGATGTATGTGCCTCTTGCAATATTTTGCGTATTAATGTTATTTATCTGTGCAATTTTTAGTGGATTTTTTATATATGCATAAAAGAAATCTTTCTTTTTTTTTTTAAAGATGACGTATATTGTATTTTTTTTTTTTTATTTAAACTTCTAAAATATAAAATTTGTGTATAAATAATTTGGTTAAATAAATATTTATATTACAAACAACTAATTATTTGTTATCTATTTATGTGCTATGTCTTAACAGTAATGTATGTGTATGGGTGCACTCAAAATGTCAGATTTTTGGTCCTTCCACAAGACTGAAACTTCGTTAGGGAACTGCATTCTGAAATTTTAAAATGGTAAAACAAAAGGATAAAACAGACATCAAATTTTCATTTATCATTCATTTCATAATGAAATTAATGTAAGAAAAACGTTTATTATAATTTTTAACATTAATTTATATAAAAAAAATTATTTTAACTATAAAAAATACCACACTCAGTTTTAAAAAACAAATTAATATCAATCCGTAATTTACAGACTTTGTACTCGTCAAACAAAGCTGCTTATTCGCTTGATCAAATCTTTTCTGTTAATAGAAAGAATTTTCTGTCACTAAATTTATAAGTAATTAAGAGTGAAAGAATTAGGTGGTTTGGCCTTATATACAGAGGGAAAGGTAAGGAAGTAATAAAGAGTGTGTTGGAGGGGAGGATAAATGGCACAAGGCCTTTGGGTAGGCTGAAGAAAAAATGAAGAGATGGATTAGAGGAAAACATAGTAACACTGGGAGCCAATAGAGATATGGCAGGAGATAGGGAAGAGTGGAGGCTTGTAGTGTGTGAGGCCATGGACCGATTATGGTTTGAGAAGCCATATAAATAAGAAAGTAAGAAATTATAAGTGCCCATTTCAGTTGAAATTCATAGAATTAACACATAGTGTTGAGTTCAGTTCTATTGTCAGCTAAAGTCATTGGTTTTGTTACCTTTAAAAATATTATCAATTTTATTTTATTGTTGTTTTTGCTTGTATTTTCTTTCATTAATTTTCTTTTTTATTTTGATAAGATTTATTTTTTACATTTATTAATCGTGCTACATATACAGTACACTATTATTATCTACACATTCTGTTGTTTTAAGAATTTCACAATATTATGTATTTATTTTTTAAAAAATCATTATTGCATAGTTGCCACATAAAATTCAACTGGATTGAAATCAATCATTTATTGGAAAATCCCCCATTTTACCTTTGGTTCACTGTGAGATTGTTCATAATGCTGGGTAAGGTAGTAAATAGCAGATAAAAGTTTATTCTTCAAACACTTAATTAGGACAACATCGGCGATAAAGTTCCAGCAAATGTTTCTACAATTGAAACAAAAATCTGTATTTCATGACATAACCTATTAATTTATGTAGTAATTTTTCTTTCTTCTAGTGAAGTGAGTATTATCCATTTCAATTTATAAATTTGGTTTGCTGATTGTTGATGGTTTATTTAACAAATTGATATCACATAAGTGTAAATTCCGGTCAAAACAAGTATTAAGATTAGGTAATTATGAAGTATTAAGGTTTCACAAAATTTAATGAAGGTATATTCTTTACTATATCAATAAATAAATATATCATTAGTAATCTAAATAACGGTTTAAAAAAAATAACCCTTTTCTTAGTAGTTTAATTCGAAGAAATCTTAGAATTGATGGTTTTAATCTGTATTATACAGCTTTGTTTCATGCCCACTAACAGGACTAGAATTCCATGAAATTAGACTGCCAGTTTTTTGAAAATCTTACAGCTACATTTTCATTGGTAATTAATACTGTCAACTTTCATAAATTCATAATTGTTAATGTAATAAATAGTACACAAATTACATTTTCAATTACAATTTAAAATTATTATTTCAACATACAATTTTTAAAAAAATGGAGTATGACTGTAATTATACTGGTGATTGCACGTTTGAACAGGTATTTTTACATTATTTTAGTCAGAATTTCGTCTTTTTAACAGAAAGGATCCAATATTTTTTTTTACAAGACATTATGACTATTCTGTAAATTATTTTAAAAAATGCCAAATTAACAGTTAATTCAAAATTATTGTTTTTATTTATTATTACATAATATTTTTCAATGTTCTAGTTAGTAATAATCATTCTGATGTTAACCTAGAAACCCAACTAGTCACACTAATGGTAAAATAATCAAAGCATCTTCTTTAAAGTAAAAGATTCTGAGGTACAGGTCCTAGTAATTGAGAGCCTTACTTTTATATAACTTACTTGAAGGGCTATTTACAGCCCTTCTCAGGGCTATAAATAGTAGATAGTGGATAATGATGTATTTTGGTAGTTGGGGTTGAATTAACCTATTACCACATGCCTTTAACTCGGTGACACAGAAGAATGAAAATATCAGCGGGAGTACAGTATACAAAATGCATGCACAGGTGGGCACTTCCACCACACGGCATCTGCTCGCGCATCTATCCTCCCATCATGGCAGCATTATCCACCACTGTGGACTCTAATAAATGAAGGCTTCCTAGCGTGAAACTTCAATTCACCATCAACAGCCACCTAGAGAAGACCTCGAGGAAGAAGAAGGTTGGAAGAAGCTGAAAGGAGTTCCCTAACCAATTCAATACTGGAGCAGCAGGCCTTGCCAGCCCGCCGAGGGAGTTGCTGGTTGCGGACGCACTATTCCCGCTCCAGATCGCCAGACTTCCGGCAGATTAAGCTACGAGAGCCAGCCCAGCAAGGGATCGCTCTAGGAGAACTGCCTTGGCTGTGCCGGCAAATGATAACCAATGTGCCGACCTGACATTGCGGGACTCTGGGGGGTCTCCACTACCATGCTGTAGTTGGAACCCAACCGCTGCTGAGAGAAGCGCGGTAGAACTTCAACGGAGGAGCCGCATCTCCCTGATTGCAGTCGAGTACACTTCACTGGAGCCAACAGCTCTTCTCAGAGCTAACAACAACAGCCCTTCTCAGGGCTATCACAAGGTTTTAAACAACAACGTGCCACCAAAACTGTCCTTTTCAGGGCCACAAAAAGGTTTTGATGTTCCACTGTCTGAACAGCTTCGGCAACAAACCACATATCTCAGGAATGATTAGCCTGAGCCGTTACAAGACTACATCTCATTTACATTCATACACATCATTCTCATCTCATAGGGCCACAAGGTGCTTATTGTTTGCAAGTAAAACAGATTGCAAAGTGCTTATTAGGATAGAAGATAAAATAAAAAATTATTGTATAAATTATAGTTGTAATATTATGTATGAATCTGTTAATGACAATAACTTAATGGTTGTAGATGATTTGTCATAGATAAGCCATTCTTGAATATAATATTGTTGATATTCAAGAATAACAAACCTCCCATACCGAACTTAACAGGGGAAAGTGATGTGAAGCAATTTCCCAGTAGAATTACTATATTATATTTTACATTATCAGCTTGCCAATCGCATTGAAATACAAGTGATTTTTGCTAATAATAAAAAATTATTTTGTACCTTCTCTTTTTTCACTCTAGGGATTGCCTGTACAATGATTATCATTAGCACATCAGGTTTCATATGCTGAAATAAAACTTATATATTTAGTGTAAAACAACAAAATTTGCTCATTGTATATTCTGAAAATTAAATATTTAATGGTATTAAATGTGTAAAACTTTTAATATAGAATAGTATAACATGAAAAAAAAACTCAAATAATTTCGTAATTTTAATAATTTAATATTAAATTTTAGTCCAGGATATAAAAACCATTTTTATTACATTATATTCTTTAAATAAAAAAAGCTTTAGGAAACCTTAGGCTGGTGGAATCCCAGACAACTGTGGGACTTTATTATATGGTAAAATATTTTTCATTCCATATTTCTCTACCCGTATGTGGTGAATTAAATATCACATAAATAAAAATTAACTTGCCAAAAAATAAAAAAAAAGATTAATATACATAGCATGTTTGAAAAATTCTCAAACTAAATTTCTCTAGCGAATACAAGTAGCACCATCTCTCAAACAACCAAGGAACTACGTAGTACAATGTGTGATGAGTGTGTGTGTGATAAAATTTCATCATGTTTCATTGTTCTAATTTTGAATTATATTCAGCTGTGTACATTGTGTTCATGTGCGAGCTTGTGATATGGAAGAGAAATGTGCCATAAAATCCCAGTCATTTTGCTACTTTGTGTTTGACTTCAAAAATCTTTAGTTGAAATTTATTTTATGATAACAGCAAGCATTTGGTGGTCAAACTGCATCTTGTATTACAACATACACGTGGTGGAAGCGGTTTAAAGTCAGTAGAGATTCAGATGATGACGAACAAAGCGGGAGGCTGTCAACAGCTGTTCATGACAAAAACATTGCAAAAGTGCGCACACAACTGTCCCAAACTGTGAATTCCAAATTCCATTTGGAAGTAATTAAATGCCTGACGTGTCAAACCCAGCTGGAGTACTGGATTCTGGACAGTTGGACTCTTGCATGACAGCAGTTTCTCTCACCTCGGAGAACATGGCAACAGTTTTAACACATTATTACACTGTAAATCAAATCATTATCTTATCCTATCAGCCTAATCACCTGACAACTCCAGCAGACTATTTTTTTTTCCCAAAACAAGTTGAAGATAAAAGGCCACTTTTTCAATGATATCTCAACCATCCAATTGGCTTGCACTGACCAGTTGAGGGTGATCCCACAAAGTGATTTCTCCAGAAAGTTGATGGGCTGTACCAGCGCTGCAACAACTGTTTATAACTAGAGGAGGATTATATGTAGAGGGCTGATGTGAATAAATTTGTGTATCTTGAAATCTGTAATTTTTATTTAATTTAGTTAGGGAACGTTTTAGACATACTGTGTAACAGCATTATTGGAAAATTAAAACTGTTTAAAAATTAAATCAATATTAGAAGTGATTAGCATTAAACAAATATTACTCATATCATCTTAATTACAACACTGTGTTTGAAAATAAAATAAAGTTATTTTATCTATCTCATTTCATTTACATTATTTTATTTTGGTCAGTTTATCATCTTGTTATCAAAGTAAGTATTTCTTAATTTTTTTCAATTATTACATTGCATATTAATAATTTATTACTGCATATTTAAGAGATGTTTTTATAAGAATTCAGTATTTTTTATTTACTTACTTTTTTTTTTATTAAGTGTTAAATGTTCATAGCGATTAAAGGGATTATTTTTATAATTTTTGTTTCAGTTCTATTTAACTGTGTTTTTTATTTTTTTAGGCATAATGATTACAATAATGTGTTGAATTCCACAATTTTGGATAAAAATATTAGTGCTAATAATAAAAAATATTTGAAAGTGAAAACTAACACAAAAAAGTTGACTATTGCAAAGAAAAAACCAAAAGTTAATGTTACAAAATGGATATATTTAAATAATTTTTCATCACTAAAAAATAAATACCTAAAAACATCTATTAAAAAACATATTGTTGAAAATTGGCCTCCAAATATAACTAATAATGAATTGATTTATAGGCTTTATAAAAAACCATGTTATCATAATAAAATTCCAAACAATCTGTGTGAATTAAAATCAAGATTAACAATCATATGTGTGGATAGTAATATAATTATTAATGAAAATGGATGTAATAAATATTTCAATAAATCTCACTTTATTTTACATCCACAGATCAAATTCAAAGATGCTTTACCGGTTAGTTGAATTAAATTAAAAAAGAAAGATTATTAAAAAGATTTTTTTTTTTGTTATCTATTATTTTACTTCTTATGTTTAGTTTATTTTAATTATTTTTATTTATACAGGGTGTATCAAAACTGCACGGCAATCTCTCAGAAACGGATTCTATGTCTAAAAATAAGAAAAAAGTTTCCAATAAACATATGCCTGAAAACGTTTTAGTAAAACTAGAAAATTGCCTAGAAAAGTGCAATTTTTGTCTTCAATTTTTTGCGGTTTTTACCATTTTTCTCAAAAGCC
>JAAAKQ030511401.1:0-19656 GCA_010016005.3 Zanna intricata
TAATAAATACTAAATTAAGTTTAGCTAAAGTTAACACGACATTCATTGACTCTTAGGCGGTACGAAGTTCGCCGGGTAATCTAGTATTAATATAAAAATGTAATTATTTCAGCTAGAATTAATTACTATGCATTCAAAATGTGTACGATGGTGAACAGCTTGATTATGTATCGTAAGTGAATTTGACTCGATAAATTTTACTTTAAGTCTGCAATTAATTTGCGTTAATTCTTTAAAAAAAGAGGGGAGAAGGCAACAAATCATCACAGCATGAACAAACTAAGGAATATATGTTTATCTGGAGACAAAATTTGAATCCAACCATAGATTTCAACAAAATGTCATCAAACTGTTTCTTAAATTTCAATCAGAAGGATAGAAAACCGATTAAGGTTTGATAGCGCTTCATTTATTATAATTGGCCAAAATCTTCTTTCTCATTAATTTTACAATAAACAGCACAGATAAAAGTAAATATATACTTTTCTTACAGTGAATTTTATAAACAAAAGGTCCCAAGCGTTATAAATAGATAACAGAATAATATAATTAATATAATGTAATATATAATTTATTATAATTTGTAATTTATTTTAATTTTATTTTAATACAATAAAAATTTTATTTTATTTATATATTTATTTTATAACTATCATTGTATCTTATGCGATAAATGTACATTACAGGATCGGGCAAAGAAACAAAATTAAGCATAATACAGCACATCTGTAGTTAAACCTAACAGTACATCGGAAATCAAGAAAAATAAGTCACGGCAAAAACTAAAATAAAAACAAATCAACAAAAAAATTAATTAAACATTATATATATATATATATATATATATATAGTGATTTTTGGGGACTAGAAAATAATCGTGGAAAACAATAACGTGGAATGACTCCGTACATTTTTTTCTTTTTAAATAATGATTAATATAAGAGACATGAATACAGGCCAACAGCCGGCGCGAACGCGTCTGCTCCCCCTTGCCCAACTTCTCATCACTGCTGTGACGCAACTTATCCGTAAATAGCCGTTATTTCTAATAAAAATAGGTTTGCGGAAACACATAATGATTTTATATACACATAAGAGTATATACACACGCGCGCGCGCGCGCACACACATTTTTTATGAAACGAACATATACAGTATATATTCTTCATTTTCGGATGAATGAGATATATATATATATATATATATATATAACCGCGTCATCGTTAACCGTAAAAAAACAATTCACAGTTAGCCAAAAATTGAATTACAACATTTATTATCAAAAAACATGAAAAAAAAATTGCTGGAAAGATGCAAATAACATGTATGTTAAAATTTCACCAAAATGTTTTTGTTGTACCTTAAGTTACAAAACGCCGTTACCGACATTTTTTTTTACGAAATTATTTTATTTTAAATATGAAGCATCCTCCCTTTAAAATATACTGCCAATAAGAAAGTAGCAAATCACTGAGAGCGAAGTAGAAACATGGTATTCACTATCTGATGGGCGCCTCTAAAACGATTTTCTCCCTGTCGTACTAACTTCCTTCCGAAGTTAAACGAACCGCAATATTTTGTAGAACTTTGTTAAAACGTTTATAAAATTAAAAGAAATCGTAAATTCTAAGCCATAAAAACGGTCTATTGTTTTTTTTTTCTTTTTTTTTTCCCCGAAGAACCAATTTAACAATAAAATTAAAGTAAAAAAGATTCTACAGCTGTTTAATTCTATTAGTTTATTAATAGAATCAGACTAATCTATTTACAGTAAACCTTTGGATAAAAATTTTCATACGCTATAATCTAACGAAATATAAAACAAATATAAACTGTAATAATATACTCAAATTAACCGCTAAATGAGATCACACGAACGACTGAAAACACATACTTTTGAAGTAGCACATTAAAAAATTGTATGTATCTAATTAAATCGGTTCGGTCGATCGTTTCTTAAGTTTACAGTGTTATATAACTTTTATCAGCGCCATAGAAAAAAAAAATTGATCAAAAAACAACAGTTTAAGTTAATTTTACGTAATAATAACATGTAATATGTAAAGTAAATAAAACAATGAGGAGCGTACGTTAGTCAAAACCAAAGAAAATAAATCTGAAGTGCAAACCCTCGCGACACAAAATTACAATTATATGCCACTTTATTAACCGACAAAACAAGTTTAAAATATCTCGAGTTTAAGAACCGGTTAAACAATACAATACATATTTATAAAGTGTTAAATTTTGAGTAATTCAGAAAAACTTTTATCGATCGACAAACTAACAACGGACATAAAATACGCTTTCATTTCAATAATTCTACTCGTAGTACAATAATCCATTACTACTGCACAGCGACTGACAGAATTTAAAAAAAATTATTTTCAAATGTATTATGTAATCATACTATCTCATATGTATTCATATCAGATTAGAAATAAGTAGACCGAGATAAATAGTAAGTAAAACGACATAAGTCGTTATTTGTTAACGGTTTTAATTGAAATTAACGAGTTAAAATAATACGCTAAATAAGGTCACTTCAAAAAGTTTCCGAATATGTTTATTTAAAAAAAGGGTAAACAATAACATTTAATTTTCTTTTAGTGTTTGTCAGCGATACATGATTTTGTCAACGATTTTGCTCGTAAACGAAAATCTCCATTATCTGTTTCGTCTTGTCGGCAACGGCATCGTCGACTTCCTTTGTCGTTTCGCTTCAGAATCGATTACACAGCAAAGAAAGTACAAGAGTACGCCGGTGCCGAGACGGGAAACTGTATATCGAACGGTGAAGATACTTCTTGACCGCCACGGGTCGGTATATGCCGGCAGTTTTCGGAACCGCATATTAACAAACATGAGACACTTATTTACGCGTTCTTGAAAATTCGTCGGCAACTTTTCTCCGACATCGCATCTTTTACTGACATTTCCTCAACAGATTTCCTTCTATCACATACAACAACGCTTCAAACTCGCTCCATGATTTCATAATTCATTTCGGTAGACGCGCACCCGTAACTACCACCATCGACAATATACTATCTAAACGGGAAAAAACATAAAACTACTGTTTCTCCCACGACATTTTTTATCCAGCGACTTTAATTACATATCCGACTTTAATTTTTAATCGGTACGAAAGAATTTTCGTATGGAGCACGAAGACGGATATTTTTTTCGATTATGTCGAAACCGAGTTACACAAACGATCAAGTCGCTTCTTTTTTTTCCAACAAGATACAAGAACACACGTCGACCGTATTTTAACTGCACTATGAACGTTTCCGACTTCTAAAGCAATAATTTCCCTGTCGTGATTACTATTTCAAACAGAAGATGCACAGAGCACGAGCCTAGGAAACTTTTTAAAGTTGCCGTAACAAAACAATAAATAAACCTTTTTGCAATTTATTTTTTTCCTCCACAAACAAAACTAAAAAAAATTTAGCTAAAAATTTCGTTTTCTTAGTCTGATGACATATAATGAAAGAATCGTTAAACCGAATTAAGAGTAACTTATTGTTGATTTAGTTTATTATAATCGATTAAAATCTGGGCTAGCATTCACAGGGAACGCCGCTTCATTTTGACGAAATGATTATTTCGACGAGATTATCTTGCCCGATATGTAATTTACAGAAAAAAATAATCGAGTAAAACGTTAAGCCGCGTAAAATCTGCAAAATCCTCTGGATTTTTTTTTTTTGGAAATTTTGAAGGATTTTCAATCCTGGTGCAACTTTTTCTTTTTGTGTATGGGCTCATTTTCATTCATTTTCCATGATCAATCTAATACATGGATAGATAAAAAAATTCTAAAATTCGCTTTAGTATCTAAACAAATGCAATGGAAATTTCCAAATAAATAATCATCACTTAAAAGACTAGCTATCCATTATAACAAACAAATAAGTGTTTTTTTCTTTCTTTTTTTTTTAGGAATATAATATTATTTAAGAACTTCACCTAGATTTAGAAAAAACACACACGCAAGCAACAGAATTTTCTTAAATTTTGACAAAAATTAGGCTAAAAAATCTATAGAAAGTACGACAAATAACTGCGCTCTTACCAAAAAATCACCGTCCCATCCGACGCAGGTTAACAGCAAATTTTCCCACTACAACCATTTCTTAATGTATACGAAAGGTGCTTTAGCTTAAAAAATCTAATTAAAAAAAAAAAAAAAACGGAAAAGATTCTTCTTATGCTTCCGAATAAATTACCCATCAATATTAAAAATCGTACGACTAATTCTCGTTTAAAATTAAAGTGAAATACATTTTTGAATAAGGTTATTGAATCTTCTTTAAATTATTACTTAAAAAATAAAAATGCAGAATCGTGTGCGTTCTTAATACATTTTTGAATAACATCCACATTCAAAACATTATTATAATTACATACGCAGATTAATGTAGAAACGTACACAGATCATGATTTTCCCTTGATCCTTCCGGACAAATTCTGAAGCAGTTCCTTTTTTTTGCAAACGGAAAGTTAAACGCCTTCCTGATTTTGACAAGGTTTGTAATAAAACAATTACGAATACATAACGGCAGAATTAAATACGTATACGCGCGAATAAAGCGCGCTAAGTTAACAAGATGATCGTTACCGTACTTTCTTCTTTTTTACGAAACGTATTAAATATTTCCATCCGGGCAGACGATTATACGTACTAACGACTTGCGTCTCTGTAAACAATTAAAAACGAGTCTCTCTAAATATCATTACGCGTACTTTTCAATTACGCTTGATCGCAAGTCGCGGATCCTTTCTTCTTTCGCACTACAAATAAAAATCGAACAAATA
The DNA here is from genome assembly GCA_010016005.3 of Zanna intricata. Classification (NCBI taxonomy): domain Eukaryota; kingdom Metazoa; phylum Arthropoda; class Insecta; order Hemiptera; family Fulgoridae; genus Zanna; species Zanna intricata. Next base: position 4,825 of record JAAAKQ030511401.1, read on the forward strand.
TCACGTTTCCGACTGAATTACGCGTAATTAAAAGAAAAGGAGGATCCCTTTAAAAAACAAAAGGGTTTTTGAAAGAATCTAACGTGTTCCTACCTTTGTAGAAATGGATCCGTACAGCCGACGAACCGGTGAGTTTAATCAAGAGCGATCTGTGAGAAGGGATAAAACGTGTATCTACCAAAACAAGCGCCCCTAGAATGAATAGTCAGAGGTGTAAACGGATCGCGGAAGTTCTCTTACCCGTATATTTCGATACCGAACTATCAACAGAAACTGACATTAAATATTTCCGCTGCTCATTATACACACACACACCAGCAATAACTTTTTTTTTGTATTTTAAACTGTCCTAATAGTATTGATCTTTTGTTCGCATGAGTGTCATTATAATCTTCAAGTGAAAAAAAAATCAGGATTTAATTTTTACTGCCTCGGTCAAAAATCTTCTTCTTCATTAAGCCGAACATAATATTTCTAATCAGCTCCTCCAGCCCGTTGAAATGCAAATGACATTCGGCTTTCGATCTGCTCACTTCAACCGACGGCTATATACTGAACATCAGTATTACCAAAGAAAGAAACTCGACCGGTTGTACCTCGGATGCGATTTAACTTTGTTTTCTGTAACGCAGTTAAACGTACGTCTCAAAATTAAATTAAAAATTTAATTTTTAATCGAATTAATAATTCGGTTAAAATGATCTATCGCACTGTAATTTTATCCCACGTAAGAACTGTAAACGGAATGGATCATAAACGTTTACGCGCCTCACCCCCAGATCCGATAGGCTCTTGGGCTCTCTATCTGCCGAAAGGCAGATTCAGATTCGTTAGGATGTCGAAGATATCATGACTTTTCATGATTTGTTCACCGTAGGCTCCAGAGGAATATATAGATAAAAGTTGTTTTGTTTTTAACAGCAACAGAAAACATTCAAAAGGGACAAGCTTCGGCTGCCGCAAAAACGTTTACGTGAAGATGTATATCGATTATTATAGAGTCGATAACACCGATAGACTAATTTCCTATGATAAATGAAAATCGGTTATGTAAAATATCCGATACCGATTTAAATAGATTCTGTGCACTGGAAAAAACAACCTATCCGAGAATTATATTTTCTTTTATATACTCGTATTTAAGAAAACAGTAAGTTAGAAAATATATTTAGCGATTTCATCAGTCGTCGTGTATTCGAATAAAACTTTTAAATTTCTTTGTTTTGTCGTGATATATCCCTCGGCTATGTTCTACTGACTAACCTCTAAGATGAACCGTACAATTCGATTCAAATTCGTTTACTAACTGAATTACGGGCGATGCTTGAATCGATTACAATCGACAATATTTCAGTTTTATCGATTTAAATAGAAAGCAAGTTCACATAAAATTAATTTTTTTTTTTTTTAAATACCTTTCGACGCAAATTTGTGTATTTTAATATTGACGGCGATACCTAAAGCAGGGAGGATCGAATAACACGCAGCGGAGACTTTTATCAATACTCTAAACTTAACGAACCGTTTTTTATTCGATAATCATCTATCGCGATAATTAACAAATTTTTAAAAGTTAATACATTATTTTTATGACAGTTAACTAACATCGACAACAGGGTAATCTCGGTAAATCCAGTTTATTACAACCACCACGAAGGTTACATATACTTTACTTCCTTAAAAAAAAAAAAGGTTATTCATATAACTATCAGCACTTTTTTTTTATAAGTATCCTTAAAAAGCGTAATTGAGCACGTTTTTACGAGATCAAGCGAATAGATCAAATGACGAACGTTAAACGAAACTCACTATAGTTTTCACTTTTTTATATAGAATACGATATTAAAGAACAATTATTTTAAAAAATTTCTATAATTTTGATTTGAAGACGTTTGCGACAATCTAGACCAAACGGGTAGGCTGCCGAGATCTAATATAATACAAACTTGTCCGACGTTTAGTCGTTTTTAAATGAAACATTTTTATACGTTTTTCTCTGAAATTAAGGAAATTTGAATATTTATCTCCGTTAAACACGAATATATGGGCAAGTTTATTTTTAGTACATAAAAGATACGCGTATAATGTAAGAAGATTCATAATTTAACAGATTCCGACAAAAAAAAAACAAGTTACCGTTGGATTAGATTCAATAAGTTATACTTAGTCGAAGGTAAAACAAAATCGGAGGCGCCGGCCCCCGTGGCGCGAGTGGTAGCGTCTCGGCCATTCATCCGGAGGGCCCGGGTTCGTATCCCGGCCAGGCATGGCATTTTCACACACGCTACACATCATTCATCTTCATCCTCTGAGGTAATACTTACCCGTGGTTCCGGAAGTTTAATAAAAAATTAAAATAATTAAAAAATCGAATCGGTTTCATCGTAATATATTTGAAAAGGATTTTATGAAAAAAAAGCTATGTATCCGTGAATCAAGAAGAGCGATAAAGAAGCGTAAACGACTGGGAATATGTATTTACTTTGAAAACATCAGAAATCTAATGAACAAAAAATTAACCGAAGGATTATTTGTAAAAAAACAAAAAAAAAAGTTTTTTTTTTGGTTTAACAACATCGTAATCTCGTATAAAAATAAAATAATGAAACTATTCTTCATCCCGCAGCGAGTTCTTAACGTTTATATGAATGACGGTTTAAATAAAAATAAATTTCAGACTACTCTGAAACTTATCCCTCATTTTTTCCACAAAACATTATTATTATTATTAATAGCGGTATTTTACCGGATTAATCACACAAACCAAAACACAAGATGATTTTTACTTCCCCCAAAAAGCGAGAAAATGCAGGGGTCGTCGTACATAGTATCCTAAGCGGAATATGAGGTTCATGGAAACTCATTGAGATTACTAAATTTTATAGGGATATAAATTATCAAGTATTCTGAAACAAATGCATAAATAAAAAATAAAAATGTATTTATACAGAAGAAATGGAGAGCCAAGTAAGTGTTACCGACTCATTCGTTTCATATTTCATCATCATATACCTTTATACTTCATTAAATTCAATGAAAATAAAATCAAAACTGGAAAAGGTCACTAAATGTTTAGTATACATTGTTTTTACTGGGTTTAAAATAAGTATGGTGCAGTAGGATTTTTATATGTGTATATTCATTCTGAATTTATAACAGTTTGTGAACTTCAGTAGGTCTTACATCTCGTCTGTACCTTGGTTTCAAAAGAATGACATTCAAACTTTTAGGTAAAATTGCAGAACAATGAACAACGTTTGTTCCAACATCAGTATACAGTATGCATATAGGCTTTACAGACAATGAATCATTGAAAGTATTTTTGTAAACAAGAAATGATTTTTATTCAATAGCCCTGAATCAATTCTGTCATGTAATTCCCTTAAAGTCTTTCTTTTATTCATATCGTCACTTTTAGAATTATTTCTAATTCTGAAAGAAAACAACTATAGTGACCTTTAAATAAATAGTTAAATCAGTATAAGGCACCTAAGACCCTATCACTGTAGCAAACAAGGGGATTATGGTTCTAATCGGGACACCGATTAGAACTATAATTCATGCGTGAATAGTACACTGTTCACGAGTCTTCATCAAAATACTAACATGCAATACTCAATTATACTCAAGAAAAATGGCCCAATAAGTTTCCTTAGCATTTTATATTAGTTTATACATAGATTTTGTCACGTCGCTCAAGTAGATATGAGGTAAGTGAGAACGTATGGGATCCGTAACCTTGCACACATCGGTTCGAATCAGTCTTCAATAAGATTAAACTTTCGACTTTTTTTAAAATTTAAATATATTAATTTATTAATTAACCTCTGATTGAAAACATTTTTGAAATGAAAAGTACATAAAATTTTATTTCACTAATAACTTCCGATCTTTTTTTTTTTTGTATTGTTATTGAATTATTTATTTTTAATCTTTTTTTTTTACAATCAATATTTATAAATGTGGGTATTTTAGTCACTCTTTAACTCATTTATCCAACACATGGTGATAAAACTATCATCCGTGCCGCGAAAGAAGACAAATTTTTTTCTATCAGTTTTTTAGTTGAAATATAATATTGAAATTATTGTGCGAGGTTAATAATTATTAACAAATCAATATGTTTAAATTACAAAAAAAGTTAAAAGAAATGTATGTATATGAAGTCGGATTCGTACCGACGTGCCTACCTCTTGTAAGATCCAAATATTAAATTAAAATTTTATTTGGCTATCTGGAACCGATGAAAATAAGTACCACTTAGGATATAATGTTGAACATCTCTCAACGAGGGTTTATTACTGCAATCAAGAAAAAGTCTAAAATCATATACACATTTTTGGACCCCTCGGGCAAATAAACCTTTTTCTGTAATGTTACAACAGTCCTAAATACAAAATTTCAACCTTCTACGGTTAATCGTTTTTAAGTTATGCAAGATACAGACGTCACGCCGAAATTAATCAAAATGGATTCAGGGATGGTTAAAATGGTTATTTTCGTTGAAATGTGAAAATCTAAATTTTTCGTGATTACAATATTTCCTTTACTTCGTACAAGGAAGTAAAAAAGGACGATGTTAGCATCTGATAAAACCAGAAATCGATTCAAGGGACGAGTAGTGCGACTAAGTTTAAATGGTAACATGCTAGTATTGGCTACGTAGCCAATAATGACCGTTGGCCGGACTCCGTGGCCGAGTGGTAGCGTCTCGGTCTTTCATCCGGAGGTCCCCGGGTTCGAATCCCGGTCAGGCATGGCATTTTTCACACACGCTACAATTCATTCATCTCATCCCTCTGAAGAGGGATAAAATCATCTGTTACCAGTCGATGGAAAAAACAGGTTTTTTAGTCGTTATTATGAGTCGCAATTTATTTGAAAAATTACGGCAAACCACAACCAAAGTAACTCAGTTTTTTCGCACAATAATTTCAATATTATATTTCAACTAAAAAACTGATAGAAAAAAATTTGTCTTCTTTCGCGGCACGGATGATAGTTTTATCACCATGTGTTGGATAAATGAGTTAAAGAGTGACTAAAATACCCACATTTAACGAGTAATGTTCAGGAAACCATCAAACTAAAATAATAAGTTAACATTTTACGTTAACCGTTTTCAAATCGTTTGGAAAATTACCATCGTAAATTAATTTACCGATCGCACCTAATACTCTACAGTTAATTTTTTTATCCCATCTATTTTCCGAGGGGTAATAGAAAATGAAAAGGATGACGATAATTCTTTTTACTCCTACAGTAACATCAATAAAAGATTTTTCTCGTATTATTCACTTCTTTGTTACATTTATTCGGTTGATCCAAGTTTTAACGCGAGCGCCCGTTATTAATTAAATGAGTTTTTTAAGGAACGGTTACCTCTATCATTCACTATTTCTACGCACAAGCTTCCAGCCTTATGCGGTGAATTAATAAATAATCGGCTAAAAAAGAAAAATTATTTAAAATGTTTTAATTTTGTCAATATGCAACCTACTGTGTCCAGTTGTATTTTCCAATTTATTTCATTTTTGGGAGTTTTAGAATTTGCAACAGTTTGTAACAGAAATTACTGTTAATATATGTAATTATAACGGATAAAATTTCCAGCGATTTATTTTCACTAAGATATTTTTTAAGTATTAAGATTTTCTTCTAAGTCAGAAGTTTTAATCTTCACTTATTTTTATTAAAAGCCACAGTTCTTTTTTACACTTCTTTTCATTCTGTTTTAAAACCAGGATAAAATAAATGAATGCAATAACTACGATTTGAAATATAGCTCCAAAAATTAAAAACTGATTTTTTTTAAGATTAATATTTGTCATATATTTTTCAGGGGGAAGAGTTTCACGTTCGATATTTTAAAATTCTTAAATTACATCGCATTCTCAAAATAATTTTTCATTTAAAAACGAATCGTCGGTCAGTAGGTACATCGTACTAGTAAATCTAATAGTGAAACTTTCGTTAGCCGTTTTTAACATTCGATAAACTCAGGCGCTGGGCTCGACCGATGAGCGATTAGAAAATACGATTTTATCGAAGAAGAGAATTCTTTTGCCAGGGAAACACACATGTAATCAGATGAGACGACATCAGAGCGGAACGACATAATCCGATGAGCGACATTGACGCTTCCGTAATTACGCTTTACCTTGTCGCATCGGGTAAAAGTGAAGAGTCAAAATATGTTATCATTCTTCGACTTCATCGTTCATCGAAGTCATCATTCTTAGACTTTCGGATGCAAATTGGTGAACCTTTGACATCGTCTAACGGTCGCACCGGCTCGGCCGTTAAAGATTTTCTTCGTTTCGCTTTACTCCAGAGGGTGAAGACGTGTGACCCTTCGTTTCTCTTAGTTTCGTCAGCGTGCAATTTAATATTTTTCTAGCTTCAATTCTATCTACCGAATCCGACAATAAATAATAATACAACTTACCTACCGTAAAAAATCAACCGACTCGACGATTTTTAAATCGGTCTCATTCACTGCGATTCTGTACGCCAGATCGATCGGCAGCAGACGCTATGATTCTACCTCTCTCAGCCTGTCCGTTACGTATAAACGAATTACAATCATAGTAAGAGCCGTAACTATAACAAGCGATAAGACCTCTTTATAGCGAGATTCAGAGAAGAAGAAAATATGCAAAAAACTACAATCTGTAAATAGACGCTCACGGGAACGAGAAGTAGATAGCGAAAGTAATCTGATCAGTACATTTTACAATAATTAGAAGTAAATCGGTCGTGATTAACATATTACAGTAACTTGTAATACCATTTGCAGAAAAAATAAGAAAAAAGAGATAAATTAAATAAATACACATACCGAAAAAGTAAAGTTTAATGTATCTAAAATTATTCTTTAAGTGAACACAACCGATAATCCGAATAACAAAATACCGATACTGACTAAGATTACTAAATAGATATAACTAATGAAAAATGAGATTATATTCTGTAATATAATTTAATCTTACAGATATATATGAATTACGGTATCACAAAGATAACAAAGAAATTAGATTTATAATAAAGAAAATACTTATCGGATAGTCCTCTTCAACACACCACCGAGTGTAAAAGAGACTTAAATTTTACTCTGGAAAACGTAACATGATTTTCAAGTAGTCTAAAAGAAAAATATTAATCACATTTTTTAACTCGTATCCTAGAAACCGACTACGGAAAGAGTAAAAAAAGGAAACCTCTTACCTAACGTGAAACGTAGCAATCGTTTTACTTTTACGCAAATAATTTCGATAAGGAAAGAATTCACTCGTAAAATAAAATGTATTATCCGATAATAAATACTAACAGATATTTTAAATTACATTACTTCAGCCTTTGTGAAAGATTTTGTTGCACATAGAAGCTAAAACGATCTGAAACCGTGTTTGACAATGCAGATATGAAAATCGTCAATATCATTATAGAAATTTATATTAAATTTTAAGGCTGCATATTTTAAATAGCCACGATGAATTAACATGAACATACACACGCGCGCGCGCACACACACACACGCACACACACACACGCACACACACACACACACACATATAAACCTATTTACAAGCTCAAGTAGAAATCTGATATCATTTTCGTACATTCATTAAATAATATCATAAAGGCGATGTCTAAAACAATTTCAAATCGTTCCTATGACATAACGAGAACAAGATGTATTTAAATTTATCATTTAGTCTATCAAGAATGTTTAATCTTATATGAAATACAGCAAAAATAAAAATGAATATTTAACAAGAATACCCGCAAAACGTTACAGCTACCTTTTTGTACCCGGATTATTATTATTGTTGTTTTTATATCTTACACTCACTCGGGCGCAGAGATTAATTTAAAACAAGGAAATTTACATTCACTATTCATTCAGAAACAGTCACTCCCAATCCCTCCGCCGGCTAACAAAGACGACCACACAACCGAGGTGGACTCCTTCCTCGCAGACTACTTCTCACAGATGGGGGAAGCCCTCCACGAGGATGACCAGTTCACTGAGGCGGAAGTGGTAACGGCAATTAAAGCCACAAGGCCCCAGGAGTGGACGGGATTAATGCCCGTGCATTCCGGAACGTCCCTCCCCAACTCATAACGACTATCGCCACCATCTTCACAGCGATCCTACAGATAGGCCATTTTCCAGCAAAATTTGTGAAAAACAGCAAAAGTAGTTTCATACCGAAACCGGGAAAAAGCTACATATTTCTAAAATTACAGACCGATCTCGTTGCTACCGATATTTTCGAAGCTGTTCGAGAGAGTTTTCCTGAAAGGCTGAGGCGATACCTGGGGCACGAGGTACGGCCGGAGCAGTTCGGGTTCAGAGAGAGCCACTCCAAAACCCTGCAGCTGATCTGGCTGATAGACAGCCTTGCCGGAGGCCTCAACAGAAAATTGGTAACCGCGACCGTTTTTCTCGACGTCAATAAGGCCTTCGAAAAAGTCGGGAATGATGGCCTACTGTACAAACTAGCGCATACCCCAACCCCCAGCCGCTACGTCAAATTACTGCGGTCATATCTCCTCGGACGGAGATTCATTGTCTGCGTGGGAGGATCTGTTTCCTCCACCAGGGCGATAACGGCTGGAGTTTCCCAGAGGGCAGTGCTTTCGCCGTTCATACACACGGCTTATACAAATGATATACCGCTGTCGACGGGCGTAAAAACAGCGCTGTACGCGGACGACACGATGTACTACTACGATTCGAGAAATGTTGACTACGCGCTCGAAAGGATTTAGTGGAGCCGTGGTTAAACATGTGGAGGATCAAGGTAAACGGAGACAAATCCTCGCCATGTTATTCACATGTAAAAAAAGAGCGATCACGCGCCTTAGCCAGACAGTTTAAAATCGTAAGCGAAAAAATCCCCTACAAGATTAAAGTTAAATACCTGGGAGCTGTCCTGGACAAACGGCTCACAATGGCGGAACACATAAAATATGTTACCGCCAAGGCTAAATGCGCCAGGGCTTCTCTTTACCCGGTACTTAATCGCGCCAGTCCCTACCCATTGGCGATTAAAATATTGATTTACCGGCTATATGTTCTTCCAATTCTAATACATCCCTACCCGGCGTGGGGAAAAGTACTGAGCTCAGCAGCCAGAAAAAACTGTCTAAAAAGTGGTACAAAACATAGCACTACGGACGATCTTCGGAGCGCCATGGTTTGTCAGAAACACCACACCACGATGCGGGATTAAACACCGTATCGTAGGTGGGCGCGGAGTGTTCGCGAAAACGGCTGTGTTCGAGTACAGCATCTCAGGGACATCCGCGACGACGTCTCAACAGTACAGCACATTCGGAAAAGACCGCACGCTGTACTGGATAAACTACCATAGGAAAACTGGATATTAGCCAAGCGACGAGTCCTGATAACTTATAATCAAAGAATGAAAAAGGAAAATTTCAATAACCACGTACGCTGTGTTCCAGAGTTCCAAAAAGGAAAATTTCAATAACCACGTGTGATCCATAATTGCGCATCAAGCAGTGCCTGTCCTGAGTAGGGCAGGACCGAAGCCGCCGCCTGATATTGGTCCACGGATTTCTTTTTTCCGCAGTCGGAGGCCGACTTAGGAGATGTTGATGGATCACATGAGAAATCCTTATGCCAATATAAAACACAAAGTACCCTTCTGTTTTAAGAACATTAGTCTGTAAGTAGCAAAAATCTACTACAAAAGCGTATAATATGAGGTTTGTCGTCCCCCACCGCCACCAAAAAAGTTAGGGAAACAAACATTCGTTTCAGCAGGGAGTCGGTCCCCCCAACTCTGATTTGTCTGCTTCATCGGGGATCTGCAACCGACAATGGCTTCTCACCGATACCAGGCGGTCCCTCCAAACTTCCTCCGGACGCACGTGCGCCCGGAAGAAACTAAAACTAACAACTAGCTCCGGCGAGAGCCATCCCAAAACCCACGAACGTGAAAGATTGCCACATGGTAAGTTTCACTCTTCCTCTTATCTTACCAAGAAGAAGAGCAAACTTCGTAGAAGAGCCCAGAAGCCAACCGCCGCAAGAAAAAGAGGTCTCCAGCCCAGCAGCCCACGTCAGGGACCCACGAAGAGGCCTGCACTTTCCCCGTGAGTCCCTCGGGGCCACGGGTGAAGGTTTACGGTATTATAACTAGCTTACAGCCCGTTTTATGGAAAGGCAAGCGAATGAAGAAAAGAAGAAAGAAGATGATGACGAAAAGGAGGAAAAGAAGAACCACGCCACGACGAGGTTCCAGCAGAGAACCTGCAGGAAAGGCAGCCAAACTGAAGAAGATCCAACCTCCTCCTCACCTACTACCCATTTTCCACCCAGTCTTACAATTTACTTCAGCCAGCACATGCGTCTCCCTCCGGAAAGGGGAAAAGCATTGCTTCCGCCAAATTCTAGTGCCCCGAAAGGCGCTAGCACCGAAACGATATCAGTGGACGGACTGAAGGGGAATCTCACGTCGGGAGCACACCTCCCGACATTCGGGGCTGGGCGTTGCACGCCCAGCCTCCCGAATTCAACCCCAGATTTCTCCAAACGTCCAAAGGAACGAAACGCAAATACCAAAACCGTCCATAAACTAAAATTATAATCTAAAACCGCCAGTTAAAAACAATGACCCGCCCGATACAAGAAAGACACAGCAGCAAGGGACATCAGTTCAGGCTCTGCAAATTGTAGGGAAGAAATGCAAACTCCCGCCATTCTTGCGCTCCGTTCCGTTCCGTTCAGAGACAGTTTTATGTACTAATAAAAAATTTAGACGAAATTTTACAAAAAAGTAAAAATATATAAAAAGATAAACGATAGAGTTTCTAATAATAAAATTAAAATGTAATAATTCATGCTGCACAATATATTCTTAAAAATATTTACCCCATTCAAAGAACGATGAACGAAAGGAATAAGATCTGCAAGTATTACGAGAAATAGATAAAAAAAAGCCGTACCGTTTATCGATTAATTTTTACTGACGATATAAATAACAAGAAGAGACGAAGAATAATTATTAAATTAACACGTAACCGCTTCATGTCCGCTCATTCTCTGCGAGAAGATAATCATCTAAGAAGAACGCTAGTGCGAAACGAAAAAGGACAGGAACAAAAGAAAAACGATTTATCGCTTTTCTTTTGACTCTTTCTTTTCTTTCTTTCTTTTAAATAACAATATTTATCGTCGTTCTACAGAAACCCGTGTCGATTCAAAAAACATATACGTACATACTTTAGGCCTTTTACAGAATATTAATCAAAAGTATCAAAATACATAACTTTAGAACGGTACCGTTTTCCAAAAGGTTTAGAGGAAACAGAACAGAACAGAAAAAAAACCGGTTTCATTTTATATATACGAATAAGAGCGTCAGTATAAAAATCATATTAAATGACAACGGGCCGCTACAAATAAACATCGCTTCGTTTTCCTTCAACAAATTCTGGACAAAGCGAACCGAGTTATAAGAGGGCAACGGATAACATCGGAGGGTAAACAAACATATACGATTGTGCAAGTACTCATCGTTAAATCTAAAAATAATTTGTAATTCTTCAGTGATAATCGTAGGAATTATTTTCTAATTACGTTAACTAAAACGTTTTCGATTCTGTACGCGGTGAAGTAAAATCGATTTTTAGCGCGCCGTTGTTATTAGGTTAACGAGATCGTTCGCCGATTTTAACGTTATTTTAAAAAAACCCATCTGCCTCTGTAAATTTGTACTAAACAGTTGTCCAACGCTGTTAAGTTACACGCGACAGAGAATATCTTTAGTATTAGACGTATTTTTTAAAAAGTTGGGCAAAAGTAAAACCCCGTAAAAAAAAAATTATACTTTTTCCGCAATTTTAATAACTGAAATTTTTAACATATATAATTCTAAATATTTCGGTGTAATTTTTTAACCATAAGTAATATTTTTATGAACGTTGTACTTTTAGGTTTTCGTTTTTGTGCCGTTAATATTTCTTGCATATTACATTATTTATATTAAGTTACGTTTTTATATAAATATTTACTTTTACCCGATTCCTTCGTAACTACTGATGACGGTTGTTTAACGATCCGAACGAACATTCAGTTTTAGATTTTTTATTTTTTTGATCGATTTACGGGCGTTTTCTCATAGCAACTTTATTTCGATAACCGTTAAGCGTAGCTCGTTAATTATTTACCATAAGAATAGGAGGAAAAGCTCTCGCATTCGTTAGAAGGAGCTTAAACAGGAAAAGAGAGGTAAAACCTATACAGACATTTTCTACAAAAAGGTGACGATCGCACATCGATGCGACTCAAACATGAAGTAAAATTGAAATATTGCATCTACGGTTGGTTATATATAAAAAAAAAAACGTGCCGACGCGAGCAGTTATGATATCATAAACGGGTGAAATATAATAAATATTGTCGTAAATACCAAAATATTCCGCAGACTTTTACTTCATCGTATCGAATGAAACCTTTTATTATTTTCAAAACAAGTATTTTGAGTACAATAATTATAACTTAGCTTTTACCGGTTGAAAAAACTAACCTGACGAAACTTTGCGTCGTAAGAAACTTAAATAATCAGGGACATATAATATAGGCTTCAAATAATAACTATAAATATGACAGGTTACATTATTAAATTATATTTATCGACCGTCCGCACCGACTCTACTGTTCAAAAGCAACTATGTGAATAAGAATTGGCACTCACCCAGTTTTGAGTAATTTCTTCTAAGACGGTTAAAAACGACAAAAATAGCTCGATATAAAGCAGAACATTGTGTATTCGTCGATTGTACGTGTATAATACCGAAAAAGAAAGACATTTTTAATTTTTCCTGAGAAATAAAAAAAAAGGCGTGCGGTGAATACAAAAAAGGTGTGCAAGACTTACCAAAAATAATCACAACTTATTTATCGTTTGCAAATACTTTCTTTTAAATGACAAAAAATTAAATGGTCGCTTTAACAAAAATATGTATATATATTTTTTAAATATATCTATCGAGATAAAACTAGAAGTTTCCCGATTTAATAAATAACTACTTATCTCTTATTTCTATTGTTTTAAATCAATAAACCCTGACGAACGAGTAAGAAAATTTAGAATATTCGGTACTTTTTCGAGTAATCGGGTAAAGATAATTACAATAAAAGCTTATTTTACAATTTTATTCCGCTAATCCATCCCAGACCGGAACAACTGGATAGATTTTGTCGGAATTGTAAATTACAGTAACAATTTTCTGGATAATTCGTGTTATAGAAGAAAAAATAACTAATAAACAGAAAAAATGGATATCCTATATTTATCCTTATCCTATTTATAGATATACTATATTTATCCTTCGTTAAGAAAATTTTTTAATGGAATAAACACTATTCCCCAGTAGCAAACTACTCTTAACAGCCTTAAATTTACTGGGACCCTCTTCTTCCTAACTCTAGCCGACCAAACCGTTAAAGAATCATTACATTCGATATGGAAAACCGTCTTGTTCTTCCCGATCGAAACCTCAAAGTATACATGCTACCGCCACACGACTCATGGAAACGGTCGTAAATCTGATTCCGCCAGATAAAACCGATACAATTCGTCTTGAAATACACAGAGGACAATAAAATTTAATTACCGGAGATTTTATGTATGCCGAAGCGACGAAAATGCAGTCTTCGATCGGCTAAACAATTACTACAACTAACTTTAAAGATTTTGGGGACGCTAGAAAATGTTTGATTTTTAATGTGGGCGATGGGCGGAAAAGTTTGAGAACCAATGATCAAGATGAACAAAATTATTTACTATTAGTTCACGACACCGACCAAGACATTGGTGATTTCTTGAATTTACTTCTCAAATCATGCAAAAAGATTACAATTTTTTAATAATTAATTACCTTCAAATTTTTATCTTTTCCACAAAATCAATAGCTGAACAACCTAACAAATACATCCTAGTAATGTATTATTTTTCAAATTACACGTAAACTCCCTCCCCCCCCCTTAGAAATACACGAAATTTTTGACTTCCAACCACTTGTAAATAATTTACATTACTGCGTAAATAAAAACCCCAGATGATTTGAACGAAAAAAAAAAGGAAATATATATATAAAGCTGCATGGGTCACTCACTCACTGACTGACTGACTGATAGACATTAATTCTAACCCATAAGGAGGCCTCGGAGCGAAAAATGTCTAGAGACCTTTTTTGTAGGTAGCGCGCCGAAACCGACCAGAAAAATCCGAAATCTTGAAATTTCCCCCCCGGGGGGTTTTTACGCCCCCCAAAATTTTTTCGCGACTAGAAGGAGACATCTGAGAGAGACGTTGCGGGGAAACTTTTTTTAGAGCCCGTAAAACCTGTTAAGATTCCAGAAAACAAATTCAGTCCATGTTCCCCATTGGGCCCAAAATTCCAAAAAACCTGTTTTTTTTAACATTTCAGGCCATCTTACTACTCCCCTAAAAATCTCCTGCGATCTAAATCGATATTTCTTTATAGGGTTAATCCCGAACAATGTGATGGATTCCATACGAAACGCGGGAAAATTATAGGGGGTCAGGGAGAACCCCAAAATTAAAATTTCAACGTCTTCGGGAGCGTGCAAGCTTTTTTTCGACATGCGAGCAACTTTCTTTACTTATCTGTGACCTATGTTTTTTATAGGTGCCTCCCCTTTAGAAAACTCCAAAGTTTATTATAGGCTTTTAACCCGATCAAGTGCTCAGGAAAAATTTTGAGATACGGGGGCTTTTTTGGAAAATTTTGTATTTTTTTGAGGCCTACTGATAATATAAGGTATAA
>JAAAKQ030511412.1:0-19656 GCA_010016005.3 Zanna intricata
ATGAGATGAATGAATTGTAGCGTGTGTGAAAAATGCCATGCCTCACCGGGATTCGAACCCGAGACCTCCGGATGAAATTCCGGATACATGCATATATATATATTTTTTTTTTATAGTATTTTTTGGATTGCTTATTTTTACGCCAGTCATATTTACCAATTGTTCAATGTAAATTCTAAACAATACTTTATTGACAAGAGATAAAGTGAAACGCTTTTAATTAAACTAAAAGAGAAAAGTAAACCAACTATGTTAATGAATTTTCCCAGAATTTGCGTAGATTTTAATATTTACTCTTTCATGACAGACAGGATTTAGCATTACTTTTATCTTCACCACTTAATAATATACTTAATGAAAAAAAAATAAAAATATCTGCCAGATTGTTTGTAATCTATATAAAGTTGGACATAAAAAAGCGTTTCTCTATATCCATTCCCTTTTAAAATTATATCTAATTTACATAAATCTTTGACAGCAATTTTAGTTCAGTGCATTTAAAATTTAACTGTATTACTACTATTCTTAAGTTAAAGTTACAATTATGAAAAGATGAAGGAAATGATTAAAAACACTTATTTTCAAAATTCAAATATAAATAAAACCGCAATTAATTTCTGTAAATTAGTTAAATTTTACGTCGAGTAGAGAAAACTATTTGTTATATATTAGTCGATACGAATGGCTATTTTACTATTGAAACATTTTAAAATTTATTTTATTATTTATGTATTATATTCGTCTAGAGAGATATATACTATATTATCGTTGCTATAGTTGTTTTTGGAATAAAGTATGGTAACTAACTAACTAACTAACTAACCAGGAACGGCTTCCGACTAGTGTCGGATTCTGTTCGAGCATGATGATAGATATGGGAAGGAAACAAAGGTTCCGACCTGGCGCCAACGTAACTGTTCGTATGCAAACGTTCAATGGTATCGGTTGAATTTGGTTTAACTAAGATCTAATGTTGATACATAAATTATTTATAGATCTTTTAATTTATAACATTAAGCGGTAAATATACGGTACTTGTATACTGTTAAAACCATATTATGTGATAGTATAAAATAATTTTGAGAAAAGCCTATTTCATAACTTACTTTATTACTCGTAAATAACGAACGTGTAAAAAAAAATTACTTTTCAATTGACTTTATTTAATATTTCAGAGAGAATAATATTGGTTTGATAATTACATATAAAACTAGGAGCTTATTTATTAGAGGTTTTCTCGTGTATTTTCTCTTGGAATAAAAAAAATTTGGTTCCAAAGTTGTTTTTCTTTTGTGTCTTTATATTTTGTAATTTTTTTTATTTCAAAAACATTAATAGCATTTTAGACACCTTAATACAACTGTCCACAGTTAGTTTTCTAAATATTGAAAAAAATTGTTTTTTCATTTACGTCTTTAACTTTTAATCTGTTTTCATAAACGGAGATGCCGTTATGTAATTATTTTTTATTTATGTTCATTCCTAACTAAATACACCGATTTTGATTGATATTACTTACTTTGTAGGAGCTATTCCTCTGGTGTTCTAATTGAGTCTGTTCCTAATAATATCAATGGAAGAAATTTTTAACGAAAAATTAAATAGTCAAGTGAACAATTAAAGGTACGTTTATTTTGTTTGTTGTCGATTTCTTAGAATTAATCTATAATTACTGATTAATTACCTAAAATAATTCTGTTAATTATATAAAATTCACGTCCCAAAAGTAGTAGGTGAAATGATGGTAAATGTTCCCGCCTTAGCTCAGTAGTAATTACGTAAGCCATTACTGTTCATTCTTTACGAATATCCTTGGGTAAATTTGGCTTTTTACTGTAGCATAAATGTCTAATATTATTTAAATATTCAAAGTATTTCCATGAAAAAATTGAAGAAAATTAGTCAAAAAATTTGGGGTAAAAAATAATACATATACTTGCATTCCAATATCTTGGCTCACGTTTGGTATACATTACTTCTTTTAATTTCTTTCTTATTTTTGTCAACACTTAGTTTTCATACTTAAAGCAAAATGCAAACCGGCATTGTCATTTTGAAAGTTCAATCATATTTCAAATAAGAATAAAACTGAAAGAGCAAATGTACGTTTTTGAAGTTATAAAGTAAAAAAAAGAAGCTATTAAGTAAGAACTATAAAACAAAACTAAAGCTAAATAAATTAAAGAAAAAAAAAATAAACCGAATTCAAAAATTAAGTAATAAGTAGTTAAATTTCCATTACTCTTTAAAAAGTTTCATTTTTTTTTTTTTTAAGAAGTTAAAGATAAATTTGAAATAAGAAATTGAAGACTAACTGAAAAACTATTTTGAATTGTAAATTAATAAATTACATTTTTTTTTAATAAATAAAAAATTAACAGAAAATAGTAATTAAGATTAACGTTATGAGCTGCTTTATCTTGAGCTGACCTAAAATTTCCTGTTTATATCCGTAATTTTACTGTACGTCTAATATTAAACGTTTGCATTCTAAAAGTAAACCAACGTTAATTTAATTTATTCGATAGTTAAATTAATTTCTTAATTTGTAATTTACTGAAAAGTGAAATTTGAAAGATTGATTTAGTCGTTCCTGCGTTACGCTTAATTTAAGGTCGACAACATCACCTACCTTAATTTGAGTTTTTTGTCGGACACAAGGTAGAATTGGGGGGGTGAAAATGAATCTTCTTTACGTTTTGAGGTTGAGGAATACAAAAATATCATTGAAGTATAAAGTTTTGTGGTTCAAAAATCTCCAAAACTACTTGATAAATTTCATTGAAATTTAGACATGCCGTAGTTGTGTGTCTGCAGTTGTGCAAATGAAAATCTGATGAAGTCCGGTTTAGTATTCTTCGGTTACTTTAATTTAAGGTCAATTTTAATTTAAACATAAACCTTAATTTGCGGTTATATTGACTTTTTATTGATGTCATTTATCAAAAGCGGGAATGCAGTGAGTCGCAGTGGTAAATGAGTTTAAACTTGTTACTTGTGTACAGGGCTTACTCATAATTTTTAATTATTCCTTCAAATTACGGTTTTAATAATTTATTTATTTATAAACAGAAAGTATATTTTAATATTAAACAAAAAATTATATCTTTTAGGTCTCTTATTTAGTTTATATTTTATTTATTTCTTGCCAAAAAAAATTCTACAAAATAAAATAACGTAAATTCGGAGAACGTTTTCAACTTTATTTAGCTTATAAAACATGTTAGTTCGTACTTAATAAACAGGAAATTTAAATTGTTCAATTTTTAATAAATTGTGCTTTTAGGAATTATATTTGGTAAATTTTGTTCGCATTATAGGTACGAATTTTTGCTTAATTAAAACTTATGAAAGTAATACATGTTAAAACCGAGAGTAAAGATTGGAAATTACTCAGTATTACAGTAAAAAATATGATATTCTGAACTGAAACGATATTCATGTAAATTTATCAGTTACATAAATTTACCTGGTGTAAAAATGTTGGTATGAGAAAAATTTTGTATTATTACTAACAGAACAATAAAGAGTTACTCATGCTTCTCACTATTAAAGTAATGTAACGTAATATACTAGCACATCCATTAGTACAAGCACTTAACGTGTAGAGTAGCTTTCAGACTAAAAGATCACAGAAAGTTCTCAGTACAAAAAAAAGGTATTTTATATAATTAGTTTTCCTAAAAATTAATTAAAATACATTGATAATAGAGATAAAACAATAAACAATTTTTTTTGTGTACTTAAAATTATTGATTCTTTAAGTTTATTTTATTAAACGTTTTGAAACACTTAGAAAGAAATTATTAAAAGTAAAGTCAAAAGAAAAACAATCTAGAAAACTTATAATACTTTGAAAGCAATAAAATAAATAAATTTAATAGAAAAAATATAAAATTACTTAAAACAAAATGGAACCGTCATCAAAATGCACTAGAAAGTGTGAAATAATTTCGTCCACGTTCTTAAATTCCTCACTTGACTGCAACATCTTCTCCCACATGGACTGCAAAAGATACCTTTATGAACGGCGCCTGCTTCTACAAAATTAACTTCCGGATGTAATATAAACTTGTTCTATAATACTATATACATATACTTCATAAAAATCAATACAGATACAACAACAATGGAATTCATATTTATGTGGTTAGATTGCTTTTCCGTCCGCGATTATTACGTCTTTTTATATACGCCATCTATAGGTCCACTTAAGTACTACTTAAACATGATCGATCATGTATTGTGGCGCCGATTCATTCATGACGGTTCCAAACTTTTTTTTTTAATAATTATTTCATAATCTTTTGTGTATTATTAATTACGATAAGTTATTGGTGGAATTAATACACTTTTTGGTAATGTAATGCAGTCTTCCAGTCAAAGGACATCGATGTTTTGTTAAAGCTTCTTGGCATGAAGCAGAAAAAAATTTGTGGCATCAGTTTTCGTTTTCTTAATAGAAAATAGTAATAGTATTACTATAATAGTAAAGGTGAGACCTTTATCAGTAAACATTAAAGGTTATACTAGCTAATAGTAAAGGTGAGACAAAGAAATGACATGGAGTTCATTAATTTATTAAATAAATTACGTTTTAGGAAAGTTAAAACTGGCTGATTGGAAGTGCTTTGCAAAAAAATGAGGTATTTTTAACAGACGAATTGTTAGATGGAAATTCTTTAAGAATGTTCCCAAGTATTAATTAGTCGATGAATGTAATCATAGTACGACTGATATGATATCAAAAAAAAAATAGGATTTATATCATTAATGCTATTTCAGAATCACTAGAAGCTGCAACTTATAGGAAAACTCCCCATGGGATTGTTATTCCGGTTGATGTCAATAACTGTGGTAGCCTGTTGCATAATGTACAACTGGCAGAGGGTCCAAGATTTATTTAAAGGCGTAATAATATATCGATTTCTGTTGATTTATTTAACTACACTATGAGAGTTATAAAGAGATTCAAACTGTCTGCCCTGCGAACAGACCGACTGGAAAGGAGTGATTTACTAAAAGCTATGTTAATAAAATTCAATGATAAAACAGTAGGTACAAAATAAAAGATGGAGGTGATTGTGTACCTGTTAAATCAATAAATACAGCGTTTCAAGTTACTAAAGGATATAGAGATAAAGAAAGACGTATGCTACCTTTGATTTCAAGTTGGGCTGTAACAGCGTACAAACTGCAAGAACAACACTAAGTATAGATTTATAGGAGATTTGGGGAAAAATTATTTGCAAAACGACAGTTTTATGTTGTTCTAAGTTGAGTCGGAATCGTAGATGGTTTAGCTTTGATTTAATAAATTTAAACTTAAATTTTTTACTCTTTTCATTTTATTATTTTTGTCAAGATTGTAGGTTCTTTCGTTTCTCTTTCAAACTAATTTTTCTTCTAAACACAAATGGTTTTAGTTCTAATCACAATGTAAATATGAATAAAATCAAAACATTAAGATAAAATTTGTTTAAAAGATGAATTAATAGAATAGCCGTAAAAAAAAAAACCGGAATACAATTTATGCAAATAATATGCAATTCAATGTATTTTTGATTTTGAAGTCTGCAACAAATTGAGGATTATGTTTAGTTAAATTTCATTCTAACATCAAAATGTTGAAATTTAAATAAGTTAAATTTTAAATAATTTAAAATATTTTTTTAACTTACAGTGTAAAAAGAACACATTTTTGAATTTAAAACGTTTTTTGGTGCGTTTTGCCGGACACTTTTGTGATAGACATTTGCATGGAGAAAAAAAGTAGCTGACTCGTAATCAAAAATCGTCACGAGACGCTGAGCATATATATAGGAGAGAAAGGCATAGAGTGAGAATTTATATATATATGCGTATAAAATATATAGAATGAGAGGTGGGAGAAAAACCATCGATGATCCGTCGGTGATTCCCAATACACTTCTCTCTCTCTCTTTCTGTATAGTTACGCATATGCGCATGTACGTTTACATCATTATATAGTAAAGAAAGACGTTGATTTCACTTCTCTTTCTTTCTCCCGCTCTTTTTCTCTCTGCATACCATTCTTATCTTAATTAGTGTATATACGTATACATTAATACAGTATAGAAAGACACTATATTATAAATAGATTTCTTAAGTAATCTATTAAGTCTTTTTAAATGAATAATCACATACATTAGAATCAAATATAATTATTAACTAATGGTCGGAACTCATTGTTTTAAGTTTTCTCTTCGTTGGCTAGTCCCGCGACTAGCCACTTAATTTTTTACACTAATTCATGTCTTGGAAAATGATTTCGCCCAAAATTAAAATCTTTATATTATTGAAAATTTCCGTTTTTGGTCTGCATATAACGAAAATTAATTTATAAGAAGTTTAACAACTCACTTGTTAGATTAATGAGTTGATATACAAAAGGTTCTTCACATTTTAATCAGTCACTATTAACCTGCACATTACTTCATATAAGAAAAATGTGTATTAAAAAGAAGAAAAAAGTAGCAATCATTCATGTTTTTATATAAGCCAATAATAAACTTATGTGAATAGTAGAATCATAAAAAATTAATTACATTTTATATAGTTTTATTGTGAAGAAATCAAATAAAATATTTCATTATACCCGATGAAAGTTTCTCAAGTAGAAACTTTTAGTATTTTCTTAAAGTATTGCGTAACTTGAAATGAATTTTGAATTGCTTCGTACAATTCTATTATTGAAGTTTGATGGATGATTCGGTTTATTATTCAGCGCTTGGGTAAATAATAAAAAAGCCAATCTGATTTACTAGATTACATGTGGGATTTCGACTTGCACATTATAAAAATTATTAATCGGAAGCTTTTCTTTCTTTATATGTGTATTTTTAAGCCTTTATGTATTGGACATATTGAAGGGCTACCACCTATAAAGAGTATGACATTTATAAACGTTATTTATATATGATTATTTCTTTACTTATCAAAAAAAATAAATTATTGATGTAAAACTTAAAAAAAAATTATTTAAATAACCAAAAGAGATAATTTAATACAGTTTTATAGATTTTTTTCTGTTTTTTATATCTAACCCAGATTTATTTTGTTTTCTTTTTTCTTTTTCTTTGTTTTAAAATTATTTATAAAGAGTTTATCAGTAGATAAGTAAATAGCGCTATAAAAATGAATTTATATAAGCATAAAAACTTGATTTCAGTCCTCAATTGAATTGAAGTGTATTCAAGACATAATTTCATTTAAAAGGTTTACATTTCTTTTACTTTTCATTATTTGTCTCTGTTTTTCTTATGATTGTGATACAGATAAATCGCATGTGAAACAAGAAGCAGTAGTCGTAGTTTCTTTCTTTGAAAGCAAATAATGTCTTTCTTGCTGCTGTTGTGTTGATGTTTGTTGACACAACCAGTCATTCCTGTGATAAACAAAGTAACTTATCTTAATCAAAGCTCTATGTAAGATATCTCATAATTAAATATGTATTATATTTTAGTGAGTAGGCACATTAATATGAAGTAGCGTATTTACTGAACAATTTCCTTTGTAAACCTGGAATGAAAATGCTTTACTATTATAGCATATGTACATATGCCTTAAAATTTGTACACTTGTTCATAATATTATGTACAAATAATGTAATATTGTATTATGTACCAATAAAGTAATGAAAAAAAACTTATACATTGATTTGAAAAAAACATTGAGTGTAAGCCATCCATCAGAAACAACCCACAGCTATAGGATTTTCCAGGAACGCGGCTTTAGCCGTATGACGGGTAAGTCGTCCTGTGTTGCTGTGTTGTCAGCTTTCTTTAAGAAGTAGTGTACTATCACTTCAAATTACACGGTATGATACCTAAAATAATACAGAATTAAATTTATGGTAGTATTTAAAGCATTTTACTGTTTTAATCACACATTTAAAATAATTCTTTAACATCTTTCTTTTCATGAAAAAAAAATTAGAAAAATAAATAGTGGTTGCTTGATAATTTTCTATCTTATCCATATTGGAGGGATTAAATTTTAAGCTCTATAGAAATAACTGGTAAAGTTTAGAAACATTATTACCAGATTTATACATTAGGGTTTGGATTAAAACGGGACAAATAAAACAGGAATATAAATTTGATGGCTTAAGGTAGTGTTGGGAAAAGGTAAAAAGAGGGTTCAGTAGTTGAATTAAGAAGGAGATATGTGGTTGCGTCACGTACTGAGACTTTATTGTTGATAATGGCTTAAGAAAGATGTGTGAATACAAAAAAAAAAAAAAAAATGTAATGATGGTGAATAAAGATTATAAAGGAGCATATAAGAACTGAAAGTTAGATGCTAAAAAATTGGGAAATAGATAGCTAAAAGGAAGAATACGTGTAAATGTTGATAACCTAAGCAAAACTAGAGGATAGTTTTTATTCTAAAACATAATATATGATGTTATCAGAAATAAATATTTTAAATACACAAAATTATTATTTAATTAAAATATAGTATAATAATAATATCCTATTTTAATTTTAGTAAGACAAAATAATTCAGATCAATGTTCATTAGCAATTTTTTTTATGCAATGAGTAATAAAAAAAGCAATTTTATTAAACAATTTTTTTTAAGTGCATCAGTAAATAAAGTATTACGTATTTCAAAAAGTTTACTTCTGATGCAGTAAAAATTGTGTTATAAGTTTTAAATATGTTTTTACGTCAACTTAAATTTGTAAAGTTCTCATGAATAATGGATTAGGGTAAATAAAACAAAACTCTTGGTAGAAACATAATACTGTAATCACATTACTCTATTTATTCTACTACTATTTTTTAATGAATTAATAATATCGGAAAAGTTAAAAATTACTTTCTGAATATATATCGGCCGTTTATGATACACGATACATATATTTTCAATATTACTTTATTTTTATATTATAACTAATAGTTATAGATATAACAAAACAAAGATTTTTTTTTTTGTATTCGATGGCCATAAACCCTGATCAAATACTTTTGTCTTTAACTGGCAGTATCTTTTCTCTACACAAAACAAAATATGAACTCAGTCTATGAGCAATCCATAATAATCTTTTGGAATGAAATAATTTATATAATGCATGTTTCACATTTTCCCTGAATACATATTTTCTTTCAACATACCTTCCCCAAAAAAATATCGAAAGTAACTAAAAGAGCCCGTGCGAGTATGATTGCAGTCTAATCAGGGGAATTTAAATACAGTAGTGTCAGTTTCTCAATGTTAATTGGTGGACGAATGTTAATAGGTGTTACTTCAGCATAATGGACTATATCTTATGTTGCTGTGTGTGCCTTGGCGCGTGTGCCACCAATTGATCTGTTAATCAAGGAGCGTATGCTGAGACATCAAGGTGTTGTCAAGATGGAGATAGAGGATATGAGGTGATTTGAAAACTGTTAAAATTTTAAAATTTGTTATTCAGAATTTTTACGATATTAGATCTAAGCTACCATCAAGATCAAATTAACAGAAAACTTTGAAGTAAACTTAATTAGTTGTAATATCTTAACAGGCAGAAAACATTTAACTTTTATACGGTATAAGTTTGGATAAGTTCATTGTACAAAAGTGTTACAATGAACTAATATTTTAAAATGTATTACCTCTTATATGAATAAATATTTAATTCACTAATAGGTAAAGATTTATACGACAAATAAATCGTTTTTTTTTTTATATTTATTTTAATCAAACAGTTTTCAAGTAATTGTCATTAAATAATTAAAACATTTAAACAATTTTATTTAATTATAACATCACATTTTTTTCCGTACTACTTCCCATTTTGTTTGAATAATGAAGTCTGTGTATTGCACATATTGATATACATTCAGAATAGTTGATGTAAACATAAAATTATGTTAGTAACACATTGACCTCAATTCGGAAGAAATTTCATAGAACAAATTAAATGGAATCAATTATCTATAATAAAATATCTAGCTAAAAATATATTTCGCCAATAAAATTACTATTATATGGATATAACATAAGTGTAGTGATTATGACTCTTTCTTTGCCGTGTAAATTGATACTACCGAAAACGTTTAATTTTAATTTTTTTTATAATCGCAATATTTATTTCATGAATTAAAATTAGCTGTTGGTCCTATTAAATATAGCTACATCAGATTTTCCCAGATTTACTCGTTCGTTAACAACTTTATTCATGAGGTAAATTTAACAGTTTTCCAATTTGTACTATAATAGTGATTTCAAGCAGTAAATTTTAAAATCTAATTAAGCATTGGATCTGTGATTATTTGGTAACTTAGTATCTTAAATTTTCTTGAGATGATTGCACAACCTTCTGACAAGCAATCTGCTTTATTAACATTAGTATGAAGATCTTAAGATTCTATCTGTGTAAGACGAGATTTACTAATTTCCCTAAAAGGGATGTTGAATTTATGATTCATGGGCTGAGATTGCATATATATTACTGGTTTATGTGTTTTATTATTTAATTACGAATACATAATCATTCAAATATATAATTGATTACAAAGAAGAAAGTTATAGTTTTTACAGTTATTATAGCAGGTACAACGATCTTTTAAATAAGACCAAAAAAATGCGACCACAAATTTATTATAATTTCCTAGCATTGGTTATTCATTCTTATACAGCGAAAAAAATAATGATACATGATACATCTTAAAGAATTCAAAAAGTCGATATATTTTACTATTTTTCATTCCCCCACCCCCCAAAATTTCTAACCAAGAATTTTTTTAAATTTTTTGTACGTTTACTAAGCTAGATGGAAGAAACTGAAAAAATTGCACTGAAAACGTTCAACTATTAAAAAGTTACCCAAGATTTTTTTTGGAGAGTGGAGATGAATTATGATGAAATTGTAATATTATTACAGTTTTAAATAAACTAAAAAAATGGCTTTAAAAGATTCCAAAAATCAATAATTTAAAATTTTATCGGCAAAATATTGTCCTCAGCAAATTATTTGAGAATCGTTTGCATTACTACTATGTCTAGGAAAACAAAAAAATATTTTGGTCAAAAATATGAAATAAATAGATTTAAATTTTGTCGATTTTGGAGGAAGAGGGAGAATTTTTGGAGATTTTTTTAAAATAAGCATGTACACATGCTTATCTAAAAGTGGGGTAATATTTGCAAAATTTTGAGATAATTCACCCCAAAAGAAATTATCCTTACTCCTCAAGATATTTAGTCCAAACCTTTACTGAAAAATTGCCCTAAATTTGGCACGAGTCTCTGAGCCAAATTTAATCAAAATCGGTTCATTCAGTGAAAAATTATTAACTTTCAAACACGCCAACACATATACATACGAACATTATGTATGTACGAACATTTCGTTTTTTGGGGTCCCTGGGTCATGAAACATAGGGAAAAAATCCATACCCTATTTTTTGACTAATTACCATACTCTTTTTTTCTGAGCATAGCTCTAGAGTTATGATGTCAAGAAAGTAACAAGTATATCAAAAGATAAAAAAGTATTAAGTAAACAGCTTGTTTTTTTAACAAAAAAAAAAATATATATATATGTATGCGATTTTTTGAAATATCTCTGGTTCTATATCTGGTCGCCCAGTGTTTACAGGCCAAAGTGGTGAAACGGCAGTCATCAGTCAAGAATCGTGGTGCTGCCACATCCCCCACACGCCGTTCTACACCTGCTTAGACGGAAAGCGGCACGGTAGCGTTCGGTCAACTGACTGCTCGTATGCTGAGCTGGTGAAGAAAGTGAATGAAATGATCCGTGTCACAGCAGGAAGTTGGCGACATCCTGTCTCTTCGGCAAGGGAAGGGGGCAACTGCGCATTCGTGTACGGGACGCAGAGAAAGCTATGGCTCTGAAGACAGCTATCTACAACACTGCGCAGAATCTGCAGGTAGGCTTGCAGTCACGTAGTAATCATCACACCATGACCCATATTCACGACTTGATACTACTACTCAGGAGGAGGTGTGAGAGGCAGTGTAGCGGGTGGTGAGCACAGTGGTGGTCTTCCGGGTATTCTCCTTGTGCCCTGCTTTCGGCTCTGCAGAGAACGCCACAGTTATCACGATTCATAAGGTGGCGAAACGTTGGTGACGGTATGACTGATGGTGGGCTGCACGCACTGTTGCGTTCGCATACGGGAACAGGAAGACCGCTGCTTGAGATGCTGGGGACTGGGACATATGACGGTGAGCTGTAAAGGGTCCAACTGCACTAACAAATGTTTTAATTGCGATTTGGACGGCCATCATCGGGCCCAGTGTTCGGCCGCCGCAGGTGTGTGCTTTGTGGTTCCGAGGACCATATGCTGGATAGCTGTTCATCCAAAAATTAAGTTCATTCAACTGAACACCGGCAGAAATCCACTCTCGTTAGATGTCTGCTGGGAGGTGTGATCCCTCCATCAATCAGCAGACGTCGACATCATTTCTGAGCCATCCGCTTCGGTGGCTATGGGTACGGTGTGGTTAGTGAACGCCATCTCAACAGCAGTGATTGGTTTTTTACGATTTGGGATATCTCTTGTGGCCACTGGAATTGGCAGGGGATTTGTCTGGGCTAACCTTGGAACCATTAGAGTTTTCTCCTGTTACTGCTCTCCAAACTCTGGCCTAGTTGGGTACTTAGCGTTCCTGGATGAATTGTTCTTGGAAGTCGAATGACATCGGCTTGAGAATCTCCTGGTCGTCGGTGATTTCAATGCTAAATCGTCCGCCTTGGCAGGAGATGTTACTAACATCAGGGGCATGCACTTCAATTTCGGATGGCGGCGATGAATTTGATATGCATTAATGATTCCATGGCGACCTTTTCCAGGGATCTTGCATTTTCAGCAATTGACCCGGCCCTGGTCTCCGTGGATCATGATACTGATTATACGAACTGGGTAGTGTTACAGGAGGAATCGCTTTCTGACCACTTCCTCATTGGATATTTGACCCAGTACTCTGCTGGGATTCAGCAAGAACTCTGTTGCGGCTTACAAGAATTTGTAAAAGGATATGAAATATATATAATGAATTTGTGAAAGAATATGTCGAGTATGTCTTTCATCAATTTTTTCTTTTCGACATTTTTGACGTTGAGGTTCTCTTATAATAGTCAATCGATGTAAACGTTCAAGTTGTTTCATTATAGATATTTTTACGAATTATCGAAAAACGGCATGACTTTTGATCTTGAATCTAATTTGAAAAGCACTTGTGGACCAAACCCAGGTTTTCGATGTTCCCTTTCAGATTAGGTTACTTTTGATAACTTGTATTCTATGAATTCTCGCATTTTAAATACCCTCGGTCATGCACGATGTCAGACTTTTACCCCGAATCCTATTCATCTTCTTTTTTTTTTAATCTTTAAGTTGTTTTGAACTAGCCTGTTATGTTTCAAGAAAAGGTTCTTTTCTTTTATGAAAAGAGAACCTTCTTTTTTGTACGCCTGCTCATATTTCCGCTACCACGAAACTACAAAAGTAAAAAGAATGAAATAAAGAAGTTTTAAAACGAAACTAATTCCAACAAACTTTTGCGCAGTTCTGCGCAAGAAGATCAACTTTTTGTTATCTTTCTATAAATTTTTTTGCGCAAGAAATATACAAAAGAAAACAAAAATTAAATTAAAAACTAAAAGAGTTTATTTATTTATATTTATTTATTATTAAAATATATTTCCTGTTTATAGGAAAATTAAATTATTATAACCTTAATTTGATGAAATAATTAAAAGTAACGAGTCATTCCTAACACAAAAGTATCAAGTTTAAGCTCACTCACCGCTGTAAGTCATTGCATAAACGCGTGTGAGTAATACACCAAATTCAACATTACCTCAAATTGAGGTTAGGCATCTGTAGTCGAATTAAATTGAACGTAACTGAAGAACGATTCAACTAATCTTCATCAAATTTTCATTTGCACAACTTCACATGCACTACTACAGCTAGCTAAATTTCAATGAAATTTGATCTATTAGTTTTGGAAACTTTTGGGACATAAAATTTTATGCATATGCCTATGTACACACATGTACTATTCACTTTAATGGGGATTCTTTATTATACATAAACGTAAAGTAAATTCATCTCCACCCCTGACTCCCATCATGTGAACGAAGTATCACCGTAATTTTCTTCAAGAAAACTGTAAAAATTCACTGATAAAGAGAAAAAACTAATTTTTCCAGTATGTTCTGTATACAATCTTTCAAACTTATTTCAGAAGTCAGCGCCAAATTTGAAAAATTAAGTAGGATTTGGTATGATTTAGATTTGTAAGTTTAAGATTTAATAGATAAAATAATTCAAACAGATTTTGTAATACGCATCTCGTAAACACGTAGTTCATTTAAAATGTCGAGGCTGTCTTCAAAA
Source organism: Zanna intricata (assembly GCA_010016005.3). NCBI lineage: Eukaryota > Metazoa > Arthropoda > Insecta > Hemiptera > Fulgoridae > Zanna > Zanna intricata. Next base: position 14,385 of record JAAAKQ030511412.1, read on the forward strand.
TTGGATTGTATTGAAGGCGTATTGGAAAAATTATTTTTTCCTATTCAGTAAAATATTTTTTTTCTTTTTCAAAGTCGATGTAAAGTTATTTCTTATAAGTGAATTGTGTTTTTTTACTAATTTTTCATCATATTAAAACAACCGTACCAAAGAAATCGGTTGTAAAGATGTTGTAATTCTTCTATGTTTAACACCAACAAATTTGTAAAAATTGTAGAACGGTTGTAGATAGACGTTTTACGTATGGACGAAGGACGAACATGTATATATTGTGTATAGTAGCTGATGTGTGTAGTTGTTTAAACGAATAAGTACTATTTCTTGGTTAAACGATTATTTATTGTCATAAATTGTAGTATATGTGTTAATGACGTTTAATAGTATAATAGTATAACATAGTGTAATGTTGAGTAGTATAATTTTCTTGTATTGTTGTTAAATGAATAATGAACCTGTATAATGATATAAACGACTTATTAATGCTTTACTTATGAGTGATATGTTGCAACTACTTGTGTGAAGTAATAGGAACTACTGACTTGTTTGAAATGCTATTTCCTACTGGCTTGAAACATTGCTTGCTACTAACGTGATTAAAATGCTACGAACTACTGGCCAAGCGTCAGGAATTGTACAGCCTTCTGCCGGCCTCTTTAATGTAACTGAATATAACTCGAATCAAATATCAAAAAGGAACCGACCATGTCAGTGTTTACCTTCAACGTTCTCAACGTATAGAACGTAACATAAAAATATAATATTTGATACATATAAGAACGTAACACCGGTATCACTTCGAATTCCATTATAAAATTATCACCATGACACACAGGAAAATCATAGATTCTTACAAGATTGCACCGTGAAATACATGCTTACGAGTAAATAGTGTTTCCTAACACACCAAGAAAAGTAATCAATTTTTTATTATTTGACAAGAATTGTTTGTTAAATGTATGTAAATATTTTCACTGGTGAAATTTTAATATTTATTAAAATTTAAATCAGGTAAGATTTTAATCACAAATGGAGATTAATAAAACTATTTTTAACTAAAAAATTATTTTTAATCAACACTTTTTTTTTTGTTTTATTGTTATTTTTAGATAAAATTCCCTCTTTAAGAACTTTTGGTCAAATTACACTTTAACTAATTGTGTTTTTCAATATAAAACTGAAAATTATTGATACTGTTCCATAAATTGGATTCCAATGGTCAGATTAAACCAATCAGCTTGAATGTTATGAACATCAAAAATCAATTCTATTCTTAAAATATTGTAATCTATAGTTCAGGTTATTTTATAAAAACATAATTAATGATTCTGGTCCTAGCTTTAATTTAATTTTCTATGCATGCTGACTTTATTGATATTACATTAATATGTAAAGAAAATGTTTAAAAAATTTCATTAGATTCATTGATAATTATGATTTTGTTTATATATATATTTATAAAAGCTTACTCCCTCTAAACACCTTTATTAATAAAATTTATTTTAATAAATTTAAAATATATTTTATATAGATTTATTAAGATAAAGTTAATACATATAAAAACAATATCGTACTACTACGTTTAAAAATTAAGGTCTACGGTATAAAACTTTAACATGAAAAACAAAAATTTGATTTATTTTTATAATTTTCTGAGGTCTTAGAAACTGTTTATCACAAGTAGGCCTGTGATACAATACTACAGTATCATAAGGTAATAAATAAACTGCGAAGTCTTTAATAATATTGATAGGAAAGCAGTAATTTAATGGACATAAAGTAGATAAAAAAAAAGAAGAAAAAAAAAGAAAGTTAAATGATATCGTTAAAAACTTTATTCGTTGAATTTATATCCTCAAAATAAATCCGTTTTATGTAAGTTTTTTTTTTACCGTTTTATTTATTACATTATAAAGAGAATTAAACCTCGAATCTAAAATTACTGAAATCATATTATTAATTTTCTTGAGTATGTGATTTTCTCCAATCGTCTTCCATTTTTATATAAAAAAAAGAAGTTGAGAAGAAAAACTGAAAAAATGATTTTTGTAAGGTTTATCTGAAACTGTTAGTAAGTCTACTAGTAAAATCTTCTCTATGGGTCTTATACTGATCAACTTACCCATTGAACTCTTTTTTTGTGTAATCTACTTAGAAGTTACTACTGATACGGCAGTATTTGTTTTATAGCATTAAAATCAGGTAATAAAAAAATATTATTTGCCCCATCAAGTGGATAATATTTGATCGAAACCGCAGCGAAATTACTACAGAAATAATCTCCTGTACTAAACGCTATCTGCTGAATTTTATTTTCAGTTAAAGTGTTTTTTAAAACTTCGTAAATAAATAAAAAACATTTAAAAGAATAGAATAAGTTTAAATGAACTATCTTCTTTTTTTTTATTACGGTTGAATATGAAAAATTATATTTATGTATTACGTAAAATAAATTTAAATTGTTTGTTTTCGATTTTTTTTTTTAAATTTAGATTAAAACAACTACATTAATTCTAAAAAATGTAGATTCTTTTCTTAATTAAAAATAAATAAATAATAATATGATAAGAATTAATACTATTAATAATTCATAGAAGTTTCGATGTTTCTTATAGAAATCGATGATAAATATCGTTTCTTTTTTTATCGAAAACATAAACTTTTCTTATGGAAAAGTTTAAAAAAATAATACAATTTTAATATATCATTTTAACATGTAAAAGCAGAGTAATCTCATAAAAAGTCGAATCTCGAATCTTTAGTTGATAGGTGGGAACGCTAATTCTCTTTCACGGAGGTGGCAATACATCCTAAAATATAACTGTTGTTATTTAACAAAATATAAATTTATACATAACAGTATTTCATAAATTTTCATTTAAAAGTTATGATTTAATGTCACCTTAGTACAGTATTGGTATTAAAAATAACGGTGAGGAAATTTCTAGTTACTAACTTGTTTTTGTCTTTGCCTTTACTTTTGCGTGAACATTATATTATTTCACTATTACATATTGACTAACAGATTGTAACACTAGTGTATTTTGGTAGATGGTCAATAGCATCTTAGTTTATCATAGCAAATGTTAAAATTTGTTTTTTTATTCCTTTTTTCTCAGTTAAGTTTCCAAATACACATAAAATATCGAGAAAAAATATAAAAATTGTTATTATTATTATTCATCATTTAATTAATTTAAATTTAAAACTAAAAATTATTTTTGCACATATTTTATAATTTTATATATATATATATATATTTTGTATAAACCTTTACTTCATTCTTGTAATATATTTATAACTATATAGCAATCCTTGGTGTATTTAAGTATGTGGTATATTCAGTTTCAACAATTGGATTGATTAATTTATCCTGGATTTATAAATTTATAATTAAACAAACTTTCCATTTCTTTCTTTTTTTGTTTAGCCTCCGGAACTACCGTAAGGTATTACACTTCAGAGGATGAATGAGGATGATGTGTATGAATGTGAATGAAGTGTAGCCTGATACAATCTCAGTTCGACCACTCCTGAGAAGTGTGGTTTAGTTTAATCCATATAAAAGTACTTTTATATGGATTTGAATACTAGATCGTGGATACCGGTGATCTTTGGTTGGATTTCAATTAACCATACTTCTCAGGAGTGGTCGACCTGAGATTGTACAAGACTACTCTTCTTTTCCTGAATGAACTTACAAACTACACTACAGAACACATGTGTATTATACACATCTGTACTACACTACACAAACTTTCCTGGATCATAGGGTTCTTACGGTAAGAAGATAAAAGATTAAATACGTGCATTGCAGTTTCCTTGATCTGATTCCAGCGATAGCTTATATTTTTTCACTGAAGGTATTTCGCTTAACAAAGCGGAGGAGTTCCCGCTTAGTATCTTCCATAATAACCTCAACATCAAGTATCAATAAGAATATAGACAACAGGATCAAAACAGGATTAAAAACAGGCAATTTCTATCGGAGTATCCTGGTGACTCAAGATTTCTTGATCGAGTTAAGGAAAATATGTATAAATGAGCACTAGAAAGATCATCTCTTTTCTATGAATCGCAGTGTTGGACAATGCAAAAATCTCATGAACAAAAATTGCATATCATATATATATATATATATATATTGAGACAGGTCGTAAAAATAAATAGGTCGGGGACCAGATTAATCTTTCAAAGTGGCACGGATACAAAACAAATTTAGGGAATACCGCCATTTTTTCTCCAGATGATAAACATATGAAAAGATTGCTTTTGCGATAGAAGAGGCTAAAAAAGGAAATCTGAACTCTCTCTCTTTTTGTTTAACTTCCGGAACTATTGTAAGGTATTACTTACTTGAGAATGATGTGTATGAATGTGATGAAGTGTAGTCGTGTACAATCTCAGATCGAACACTTAGAAGAAGAAGAGAAGTATGGTTAATTGAAACCCAACCACTAAAGAACATCGGCATCCACGATCTAGTATTCAAATCCATATAAAAGTAACTACTAGGACTTGAATCTTAGAACTCCTGACTTCGAAATCAGCTGATTTGCGATGTCGCGTTAACCAATAGACCAGTCCGGCGGGATTCAGAATTGTGAACAAAAATTATAGAAAAATATATTGAGACGATGGAAATAAATTGATTTAAGTGTTATTTTGTGTATATCTTAGCTTTTTTATTTTGTGTTACTCTAACATTTGTAGTTTAACGGGTTTCAGAGTACTTCCATTCTCAAAACTACTTCTAGCACTCTTACTTTACTTACCAGGTGCCGGCCTCCGTGGTGCGAGTGATAGTGTTTCGGTCATTCATCCGGAGGTCGTCGGTTCGAATCCCGGATAAACGAGGCGTTATTCATACGCTATAAAAATTAGATTTCATATTCCTACGCTTAAGTTTCTATAGTGAATTTCATTAAGAAAAAACCATTATGATAATTCTAGCGGGAATATAAAATATTGGGAAAAAACTGAAATAAATCCTGTGGTTGTCTAGGTTGGTAGAAGAGAATGGTGTAAGAGAACCAAGAGGGTAGATCCAATAATGTCGGTTAAGGTAATGGCAAAGAAGGAGAAGAAGAAAACAAATATTACAGAAAAATTAATTACGAGTAAGTTTAAAATTTTTAATTCATTATTTTCATATAGTTTAGTGATTTTTTTTTTTAATTTCACGCATTAACCATAAAATAAACACTGAAATCCTATAGTTTAAATTTACCTTAGAGGTAATCTCTATTTTGTCAGAACATTAGCTACTTACTTA
>JAAAKQ030511423.1:0-11281 GCA_010016005.3 Zanna intricata
GCCTGACCGGGATTCGAACCCGGGACCTCCGGATGAAAAGCCGAGACGCTACCACTCGGCTACGGAGGCCGGCCAAGTAAATCTTGAGTGGCGAGTGACGTGAAGGTCGGCACTTGTGAAACTAGATAGCTGCGGTGAAGTGAGCAGCAGGGTTCGATGTCTCTCCCTTTGCAACAACATTTCCAACTTCTTGAATTTTTTTACACGAAATTATACGTTATTTTAGTGTTTGTAGGTAGATTTTGTTGCCAGACATAGTTTTATTTATGAAAGTATTCAATATTATTTTAAATTAATCAAATAATTAAAACAAAATTCATCATAATATACATTAAATACTATAAAAAGCATTTAGGATTATTTCTTTAGCTCATCATCATCATACGATGTTCTGCCTGTTGGCAGGTCCCTGGCACCATCCCTGTCTCCATCTGTTTCTGTCCTGTGCTTTCCTTTTGCGTCTCACGATAGTCTTCACTACTCTTTATGTAATTTATTAACTTCAGCCTCTTCCTCTCTCTCTTCTTTCACCTTCAACGGAGCCTTCAAGAATTGTATTCATTATTATTTCTTTTCCGCTAATTATACGCCTGATCAAGTTTCCTTTCTTTCTTCTGATAGTCGCCATTATTGTTCTATCTTCATTTATTCTTCTTAATACTTCTATGTTACTTACTCTGTCCATCCATTTTATCTTCTTCGTCCTCGTCCAAACCCACATCTAAAAAGCCTTAAACTTACTTTTTTCTTTTTGTCCAGTGTCCATGTTTCACCGTCGTAAAAAAGAATAGTACAAACACAGCATTTTACCAATATTTTCCTCAAGTTTAGATCCCTATTGCGGAAGAGTAGTTTTTCTTTCAAAAAATGGCCTCCTTTGCCATTACAATTCTCATCTTAATCTCTTCTTTATTTCACCAATCTTCAGTTAGTATTGTCCCAAAATATCTATTTCTTTTTACTTTTTCAATTTTTCCTTCTGCTGTTACAACATCTATATCTTCCTTCTCATTCACCTTCATAACTTTTGTTTTCCTCACATTTATTTTCATCCCATATTTCTTTATCCCTACTTCTAATGGCTTTACCATTTCTTGTAGTACCTGAGTGTCTTTAGCTACAAACAGCAGATAGTCAGCAAATCTGACATGATTTATATTTCTACCACCTTTGCTTACTCCTTTACGACCTTCAATATTTCTTTCAACATTTCCTCAACATAAAAGTTGAATTTTTTTTATAAACAACAGCCTTGCCTAACTCCTCTGCTTAATCTAACCAATTTCTGAATATCTCATTTATTTTCACAGCTGTTTTTTACTTCATATACAGTTCTCTGCTCAATCTCCTATATTTCCAGATAGCTCTCTTTTCTTTCAGAATCTCTTATAACTTTTCCCATTGTCTTCTGTTGAGTTTCTTTTCCATATCTATAAAACACAAGCACAATCCTCTTCTTCTTAAAAAACATCTCTCTGAAATCATTCTGATCAATCTTACAGGTTCTCTTGTTCCTTTTACTTTTCTGAACCGGAACTGTTCTTCCCTAGCACTCTCCTCCATTTTTGTAATCGACCTTCTATTGATAAATATCAGCATCATTTTTTCAGCATGTGATAAGCTGATAGTTTTATGTTCTTCAAATTTTTTTATTTCGACATTTTAGATGTTGGTATGTAATAACAAAATCAGTGTTGTTTTAACAAAATCTTTTGGCCATACTCTAGTATAATAAATTATATTGCGTATTGAAAGTATGTCATCTACTCCTTCATCTTCAAAACATTTAAATAATTCTATTATACGTTCATTTATTCCTGCTTCTTTCCTGTTCTTCAAGTCTTTAATACCTTGTATAATTTATGATCTGAAAATCAGTCGGCCTTTTTCCTCTTCCATAATTTCTTCTCCACCTCAGCTTCCCATGTTTCACATTTCCTTCTTCATATATACAGCTTCTCTGTACACTCTTCCCATAATTTCATTTTCTCATCTTTATAAACACTTTTACCATCTTTCTTATCAATTTCTCTCACTTTATAAGACCATTTTATAAACCAAGAAGTTTATTACCTTCTTTTTCTTTTCTAAATCTTCTTTTTCTTTACATTTTTCTTTTAGCCACCTTTCCCTAATTTTACATTTCCCTCTTTAATTTCTTATTCAATTTTTGATAGATTGCTCTATTATATTCTCCTTCTTTATTTTTATACTATTTCTCTCTTCCACTTTTTAGTATTATTTCTTGTGTTACCCAAGGTTTCTTTGCCCAGGTGCCTTCATAGAAAATGATTCCTTTTTCTGCAGCTTCCCTAATAGATGATCTTATCCTTGACCACATTTTCTTTCCTGTTTTATTTTACCTTTTACCTTAAGTAATTGCCTTATTCATTATTTCTCCCATATTTATTATCCCTGTTCCCTCTATATTCTGTCTATTCACTTTCATTGCAGTTTGATTTTTTATTAATCTTATGTTCATTTCCATCATTAACAGAATATTTTCATTTCCTATGTTAGTTCCTGGAAGCCAATTTGCTTCTTAACAGCATTCTTGTTTCTATTTTCAAGCAAAATATGAACTTACTGAAAACAAGATCCATCTGCTGATCTTGTCTGAGTATATCTTCTTAATCTATGATTCTTAAAAATGTATTCGTAATGAACAAATCCTTCACTTGGCAAAACTTAATCAGCCTGCCTCCTCTTTCAATCTGTGATCTCACTACTATCCCCTTCCCCACCACCATTCCTTCTCCCACTACTATGTTCCAGTTTCCCATAATTATTTTACAGCAGTCCTGTTCATTTTCTAATAACTCCTCAGTGTTATTGTACATATTTTCAATAACTTCATCCTTATACTTCAATGCTGGCATGTACATCTGAACTATTATTAGGTCTTTTGGTAGCATTCTAATCCTTAAAGTCATTACTCTCAAATTATGTTTTGTATTTGTCTTGCTTCACTGTATTTTACAGCTTTTCCTACTCAATTTTTTTCTCTTTCAATTCCTGAGTAAATAAGGTAACTTTACCACTTCTCAACTTTCATCTTTCCTCTCATCTAAGGTCGCTTATCCCTACTGTATCTGTCATATTTAATTTTTATTTCTCTCTTCAAGGTGTTTGACTTACCAGACTTTAATATTCTTACGATAATGTTCTTACATTCCATGTACCTATTCTCACTGCTGTGTCTTTTTCATGACACTCCTTCTGCTGCTTCCCCCAGAGAAATGAATGAGAAGTCATTTTACCTCCAAAATATTTAACAAAAGAAGACATCACCATGGTGCCTGACTAACAAAAAGTAATACCATATTATTCATTGCTTTCTGTATCCTAATGCCATTGACTTCTTATAAAAGTTTCTTCCATCCTTGGGGGCAATTCCTCACCCTCGCAGAAAAAGAGTGCCCAAACCCCTACTGCTCAACCACTCTCTGAAAAGGCCGTTGGCACTTGTTCCAAGGAGGAGCTTCTTATCCTGGAAGCTGTTTGGTCTTTTCGTTCGTTTCTTTTCAAAGGAGGTGAAACCTTTTATAGGTACCATGTGGTCTCATACCCCATAGTAATGTAGGACCTTTCCTTGTGGGCCTGCCCACTAAAACTACTCCCTCTCTACTATATGGGATGCCGAGCCCACCTTATGGTATTAACACAGCACCCCATTTCCTTGTCTCAATCTCCGCCTTCATTGTTATCGCCATACTTCGGACTTATTGGGATCCTGGGTTTTTTAAAATTTCTATCTCTTAGGTCCCAAGGGAGACTCAGAGGTAGTTATTCACCCCTAGACTTCTTCCCCCAACTTGGTTAGGATTATCTTAACTGTGCCTCGATCGTTGTTTGAGGTAAGCACGCCGAATTCTCTTCTTCATGCTTCCCTATTCTGCAGAAACCGATCGTACACTAACACCGTGTGTTCCACGATGTCCTTCTCCCCGGAGTAAACGCAGACTGTGGAGGGTATCAGCGTTCGAGTGCATAAGTATGTCTTGAAACATCAGTGACATACAAGGAACTGGATCAGCTAGTACCTTAGTTCCCCTTGTTTTCAGCACAGCCATCTCTGGTGTTCCGGGATCAGTTGGTGGGTCCATCTATCTTTCGTTCACTGATCCCAACTCTGCTGCCATCTGCGGACGAGCGATGCCTCCGCATCCGCCTTACCCACTCCTCTGTACATCTCCTTACTCTTCCAAAGGAGGAGATTCAGGGGCGTAAATCCGGCCACTACGTCGGCGGCATTGCGTGAAATTTCTTGTACTCGCAGCATACTGGAAGGGAGATAATTCTGTGCACCCAGCTAAGAATTGCGCAAACTCTCCTCTTCTACAGCACAACGAACCAGATTGAGGCTGCATACAGTACTTTCGAGTGTACAACCTGAGACAGAACACATTGCTTCGATGTGCGGAGAACCCCGATGTTGGCCATTATCCGACCGATCGTGACAGCTGTTCATTTGGCTTTGACCGATACTTTTTCTACGTACCTCTGGAACGTGGCGTTCTTATATATCCGCATCTAGAGGTATTTCATTGAAGGGGTAGTATGAAATACCGAGGTACCGACCGTAAATGAAATCGAAGTCAGCTATCTGAGACTAATACCAATTGGGTCTTCTCTCGTGAAAGCTGAAGCTCGATCTCCTGCAGGCGGGAAACAATGTTTATCGTTTCGTTTCCAGAGTCCATCACCGCCCATTCCTTGGCACTTGTGGTGACTTCGCCTTCACCACAAGTGCCAAATCGTCGGCGAACCCGGTAAAGTCTGCTCCAACCGGAAGCGAACGGATATGACTTCATCATACGCGATATTCCACGAGGGTTGTTACAAGTAAATTGTAACATCTCAAAAAAGCAGGCATGTTTTTTCACGAGTAGTCCACTCGGAGTGGTAGAAGGAGATCATAGCTTACCAACGGTTGTAGTAAAAACACTCAATAAAAAGAAATTATCAGAGTTTGGAAAACAAAGACATTTATTCAACTAAAACCAAGTACAAAATCTTCTAATTTCTTATTATAAATCTTTATTGGCTCTTAATAGTTAAACACATAATTGATTCTGAATTTTTAGAACACATAATTTTTTTCCACGTAAGCAAGATTAGCTGTAGAAACTTTTCGGTATAAAAAATATGTATATATACATATTTGCTATTCACTGAGTATCGTTATCATTATTTATAGCAGGTATGGTGTATTTTAGAATGAATAATTATTTTCAAAAATGTCCGTACATTTTTAACTACTTGCCTTTAATGAACTTCGTTTTATATAAATACTGTAAAGGTTGATAAAATTTTAAAGATATTAGTGAAACCGGTTACTTATTTTCTAAAACTGAAAACTAAAAACGTTTCAGGTTTCTATTTTTTTCACTTCATCTGAAAATTGTTTTACAAATTATACTATTATTTATTTTTATTGAAGCAAAACAGGAAAGTCGAAAATTGTATAACATTAAATTTTACATCAAAATAAAACTTTAAGAAAAGGCGTAGAGGTAAAAACCCAAATAGGTAGTTAGTTTTACCTGAAGTATTCCTTGACAGATGCTCATAAATTTTCCGTAACTCTTATACAGACCTTGCCATAATCACGAAAGAAAACATAATATTTTCTTACTACCCATGTATAACTTTAAATAACTAATGATTCTGTTCCTAAAAACAAAAAAACCGCTAAGAGATATGTTATATTACAGTTCCAGTTTCCATTTTATGAATTTATTACATTCGTATTTTTTCTAATCGGTTTGTAAGTTAAACACTAAAATAAGTTCGTACATTGTATATAACAACGTACATTGTATATAACGTTATAAGTCTAATCAAAAAAAATCTACTCGTTAAACATTTTTCTTATTTTTTTAATACAATTAAATAATCAAAAAAACATACCACACGAAAAATCAATCACGTTAATGAGTAAGCAGATGTTTTATACGAAACATGTGATGAAAAAACAATATTATACTTTATGATTATTTGACGTTGGACAATATAATCAAATGTTAATTTACCATAACAGCAATCTCTGCCATGCATATTAATACAGATTTTTATTCACTAAAATACGTTTAGTATCGCTTAAATGCGTGCTTGTAAAACGCGAACGTTAAAAAATGCGAAAGCAGTAAACGCAAGCGTTTAAAATGCTAGCTGTTTAATGTTTTCCATAGTTACCTATATTACAAAAAACGTTTGCAGTACAAAAATCTGTTGTTCTTTTTGTTTCGACTGTATTTTTACGTCATTTAATCGAATTTTCCAATGATATATTAAAATTAATAATTTAATCATTTATTACCGATTATGAACACTGAGAAATAAAGTTAAAAAACAGATTTTTTAACTATCTAAAAATCGATCTGCATGTAGTGTGTTACAGGTGATATAAATATTTTACAGCTTATATTGCTCCTTTCAAGAAGTATCGGTGGGAAATATTTCTTAATAATGAAGTTCTAAACTTTAGTACAACAACCCATCATAAAGAATAACAAAACTTTTTTTTAGAATAACAAAAATTTTTTTTTTTAAATTGAGTTTCGTGACGGGATCCATGCATGCATTCACACCTAGACAGATCTATTTAAATTTAACCAGATTTTTCCCATTATTCATTTTCTAGAAATTTATATTTTTGATAATCCAGGATTATAAAACTTTTTTCTTACCTATACGTAATAGTTGCGCTTAATTTATATTTTGAAAAAAGTCTCTATCAAGATTTTTTTTTCAAAATCACATCGTTTAATTAAGGTCCAAAAAACTGTTCTACTTTAAAATATATTGCTCTGTATCTATTTTAATAATATATATATTTATTTGGGTATTTTTTGAGTACGTGATGGACGAAAAAAAAAATCAGCTATTAATTTATAAAAATTAAACTTTATTCTATAACAATTTGAATGCCATGTAATATTAAAAAAACGGCTAATTTTTATTCTTGCAATACTGAAATGATATTAATTTGTTAAAAATCATGAACAAATAACACTTTTTTTTAATTAGCAATTGACTTGATCAAATTATTAAGAAAACTACATTACTCTACAAATAACCTCTTGCTCCTTCTGTGCATAGTGTAGGCTATATGCATTGCGTTTAGAAGTGCGTGCCGCTTATAATGAAAAATATATTTATTACATACAATAGCAGAGAAAACATTGTTGGAATCTGTAATTATTTTCTTCTTTTAAAACTCAACACGTTAAAAATTATTACATTTTAAAATACCTGTAAGTTAAATACAAATTATAATCTTTTTTTAATGGTATTCAACTTTATTATTCAGTTCGGTTTGATCTAATATAGTACACATTAAGGATGTGTGTGAAATAAATATCTTCAAACCCGGAATAAAATTCACTAATCATTGGGCGATGCTGTGGAATCAGGGTAAACTGGTTCCATTAGAACCAGGGCTGGTTCTAATTTTCTAACTTTCATACATTTTATTTTTTAGTAATATATTTCAGTCGGACCACAATATAATACTTGCCAATTTATTGCTTTTTTTTTTTTTTTTTTTTTAGTCTTACTAGTTAGACAATTAAGTTAAGTGCGCAGTGTCTGTTAAGAATTAACAACTCGTTTGAAAATAAATTAATAAAAATTAATTTGATTAGAAAAATATAATAAATATTAAATAAATTAAAACAATTTATCTTTTTTTTTTGTTTTGTATAATTCGAATTTTTTTTTTAATTGATGCTTGATTTAATGAGGGTTTACACGTTTTATAATACTTTCGGTAAACATTTTTTTTTCCATATTACTGTTGCAGTCGGGGACAGCTTTTTATTTTAATATATTTGTTTTGAATTTACTTTAGTTATTTAAATACTGATTTTTAATTTATTAGCTTCTTTCTTAATATGTGATGACGAGGATTGTTTAAAAATATAAACGGATATTTAGTTTTAAAACTTAATTACATTTTTTTGTAATGGTCTTTGTCTGTAATTCTTGTTGTTAGATTGTTTTTTTTCATTTTTTGATCACAAAACATTTGAGAAACGTTTTCTCATGTTAAATTTCTACTCTTAACAGTTTTCATAGTTACATCGTTCAATCAAGGTCTTTTAGTGCTTCTAAAACTAAATTATGACTGCGTCACTTGCAGACTTTGAACTAGAAAAATTATTGTTATGTATAAATATAAAATATATTGAAAGAAAGCACCATAGAGGATAAAATATAACTGTGTATAATCTTTAGTAAGCGGAAGAAACCTATTTATTTGCCATCCCGTACTACTAACCATTCTATATTAAAAAAATTATTAAATCTGTTATCTTTATTCTTATCTAGATTTTTCAACACAAAAGATAATTTTACTGCGATATAAATTTTCTAAAGGTACTCGCCGGCTATCACAGTTCTTACAGCCATCATGACTTCCTGCCCCGGCTAACATTTCGATTTGACATATCCTCGTAGCGACGGTCAGCGATTTAAAAAATCTGTTACGCCTTGATAATTTCCTTACGAACGTTTAAAATCCTCATTTCCTCTGCAACCGAATTGCCATTTTACAGCTTTTAGAGTTCTTTTATGTTTTGTAATATACAGATTGTCATTATTACTAGGCCAAAAATATAACAGAGTTATGAAACTGAATATTTACCGTGCATAAATTCAGGACAGAATGTAGATATATGAATAGCTCTTTATCAAATTATTAAGAAAACAAGAAAACGACATTATTCTACAAATAACCTTCTTGCTCCTTCTTTGTATAGTGTAGGCTATACGCATTGCTTGTTAGGAATAACTCGTTTGAAAATACGAGTTAATAAATAAAAATTAATTTGATGGGAAAAATTTAACAAATATTAAATAAATTAAAACAATTTATCATTTTTTGTTTTGTGTTATTCAATTTTTTTTTTAAATTGCTGCTTGATTTAATGAGGGTTTCCACGTATAATACTTGTGTGTCCAAATCAGTAAGGAAGATGTTATTACATTTTTTTAACCATTATATTATCGATTAAGTAATTAGAGAAAGCTTTTGACTCTTTTATTTCTTAAAAATGCATTAATTTAATTTTACCACTGAAATTATGAGACAAAATATACTGTATATATATATATATATATAAGTTGTGTGTCCCAAGAAGAGATTTATTTATTGGCTAGGTTTATTTATTTACTGATTTCACTGATACTAAAACAGTCTACATAATTTATACCAAAAATTTCCTTTTTTTTTATAAAACAAACTGCGTACAAACAAAATGGCCATCTTTAAAAATAAAACGCCAAATTTTAAACAAAGCAATTGGCAAATAATTTAAGTCAAAGGCGCTGGCCTTCTGATACGGAATTTATAAACGCTTCTTACTGCAATCTTCAGGTAAATTCGTGAAAAATATTCGTTAAAAACTTTGATGTCAGAAGGGAAAATTGTAGCAAAGAAACGTAAAATCAATTTTTTTTTAATTTCAGCATATAAGCACTAGTAATTTCTGCTTCTTATACTAATGTTGCTAATCGTTTTTCTGTGAAATAAATTACACAATTATTTGAAACTGAGATTTACTTTTGAAAATTCCTATGCAATAAGACATGATTGAATTTTATTATATATATTTTTGATTGTAATTGTATTTTTATTGTAATAAAGTGTTTTGTAATAACCAAAATTTTTTTCCGTGTCTCGGTCAGATAACTAACAAATTTCAATCCAAAACTAGCCTTGTTACTAAAAAAATCTCTGTCACAGCAAGTACGTCAGAGTTAGAGATTACCGGTTTTAGTTAAGAAACAAAAGATGTTGCACTGCTATAATAATTTTTTAAAATATATTGTAAGAACCCACTTTGATACTGTTACCCATAATTTATGTGGTTTTGGAGCCTGGCTCGCAAAAAGAAAAGGTTAAAATTGATCCAAAGCTATTAAAAGTTCAAAACTGTTTTTTTGGACACCACCCGTTTCCTTCAAACCAGATCACACTGAATTTTTGTGAAAAAAAGTAATTACAGCGAAAATAGCTTGTACCTGGCGGTGCTCGCAAAATTCTGATTTTGGCTTCAAACAAGATATTTTGAATCTGAGTCACTGTAATACGAGTTGTACCTGGTAGTGCTCTTGAATATTTATTTTTTCTTTCTAACTGTCACCCTTCAAGTTACATAATGAGAATCTTGAAAAACCCTAAAAAAAAGTACACAAAAATCAAGTTTCTTGTCACTAATTCCGGTTTCTGTGAACCGATTCGCTTGAAAATCAGTGGAGTTGTATTTCAACTAAGTTAGCAAGACTATTGTCATACTGACTGTTGACTATTGTTATACTGATGTATTAAGAGTTTTATATCACTCCACCAAGTTTGGTCAAAATCGGTTAGGATTTTGCGTCCGGTAAAGCGGATGAAAAAATCCGATATATACATAAGTACAAGTATATAAACATTGCAGAATCGTTTTTAGGAAGCTCCAGAATGTAAAGAAAAGTTTATCCCTAACCCACCAACATCCTTTAGAAAATCTGACCAGGCGCAGTTGCTATTTCTAATAGATTCTTTGTAAATCCACTAAAAATACTTATTTATTATTTTATTTAAAAATTTCATTTCTGTAAATTGACTTATTAAGAAAAAATCCTTATAAAAGTAGAGAGAGAGTTATAAACGCGTATTATGAAATTCCGGTATAATCAGAAAATGTTATTTTTTACTAAAGTAGTAATAACTCACGATCTTATTTGTCTCGTTTAAAAATTAATTTTACTTCAATTAACTGAAAAAATTTTAATTTTTTTCTTAAATAAGATATGAGAAAATCTATCTCCGTGGTGGATTTATAGCATCTCATTCTTTCATCGGGAGATCCCCTGTTGGAATCCCAGTCAGGCATGGTATTTTTTATACGCTACAAAATTCTATTCCATATTCCCACATACAAGCTTCTCTGTAAAATTTTGTGGTAAATAATTCATAAAGCAAAGAAAAAATGTGAGGAAATTTTATGAGAATTATTTTTAAATATACGAGTACATCTTTGTTAAAATGGCAAATGAAGATGTTTTCTCTTCTCAACCGCAAGAGGCAGCTGTCTTATATACGTAATACGTATTCATTTTACACACACACACACACACACACACACACACATACAAACAGCGAGAGAGAGAAAGAGAATATATATTATTTCATTTTTTCTTAATAAAAAATTTAATGTGGACAACACATGACTTCCTTGTACGCCAATTAAATTCCATGTACATATTTTTAAAAATAAAAAGTACAAAA
>JAAAKQ030511434.1:0-19656 GCA_010016005.3 Zanna intricata
AGAGTACACAAGTACAGCTGTTTCCGCCCTGGACGTGGAACGTAGATGGAATGTTCCGGACGTGGGGATTATCTACCGCAGGGCTATTGTTATTATTATTATTATTACTGTATGCTATTTATACCTTTATCAAAAAGCAACAAACAGTTAAATCCTTTAATATTTTGTTACTATTGAAATATATATATTTTTGCCGCCACCACTTTACGAAGCC
Organism: Zanna intricata; assembly: GCA_010016005.3. Classification (NCBI taxonomy): domain Eukaryota; kingdom Metazoa; phylum Arthropoda; class Insecta; order Hemiptera; family Fulgoridae; genus Zanna; species Zanna intricata. Next base: position 215 of record JAAAKQ030511434.1, read on the forward strand.
ATTAAATATTTTTTATAATTAATAGTATTTTTGTTATAAACTTAGAAGTACACTGGTTTTAGTAATAGGAAATTCTGTTTTGGTTTTCTTTTGTAATAAATTTAGTAATAGATTTTTTTTGTTGTATTTATCAATATATTATGTTGTTTGATGTAATGTATTATTTAATGTATTTTTCATTGTTAATGTATTTGTACTGTATTGAATGGACACTTACCGATAAGACTGACCCAAATATCTATGAGTAATAAAATATTTTTTATTTCTATACCTGTTTTCTTATTAAATCATACTCATTATGCACAGAAAAAGATGATGGTTGACATAATTGCCTAAATTATTTTAGTGATCATTTTCATCAGTGGTTAATTATGGACTATTCATTCTAGAAACATTCAGTTAATTATTTATGGGATGCAATATAAATTCGTCATGATCGAACTCAAAAGGAAATAATTTCCTTTTGTTTTTTCAGAGTTCTTAATAATTTATTAGTAGTGCTATACCTTTTAGTTTTTCGATTGAAGCCAGGAAAGGTGCTCTATCTTTTATAATATTCGTCCCCATCTACACTATTTTGTGAACCCATTATTATAATCAATTTTATCTGAAATTACAACATTAATTTTATCGGCAACATAATAAAATCATCTTTTTATTTGTAAGTTTATTATTGAATATAATAATTCTCTTTCAGTTTCGTTTAAGATAAAAAATAATTTTATAAATTTCAGATTTGAAAACCTTCTTACATTAACCGTATCGTTTCATAAATTTATTTTGTAATGATTTTTTTTATCCACTAAAAATTCTTTTCCGCCTATCTTAGCAAAACTTAAAACAAAACATTAAAAAAATTCGTGTTAATCAATCTAGTCGTTAGTGAACGGTCGTTAGAAAACATTTAAGTTTTCTATTTAAACCGGTAACGAATAAAAATTTATTATTGTGATAAAGCTATTAGTCTTGCTTCGTATTTTAATATTCTTGTTTGTTTTTAGAAAGCAGAAATTTCTGAGCGTGAAACAAGTTTATCTCAAAATTTTTTGCCTAAAGTTTAAGAATAATATTTTTTTTTTAATTTTTGGTAAATTTCCTTTATTATATAATATTTTCTGTTAATCTATTTTTCCAATTTTACCTTCTTTGAAATTGTGCTTTATATAGTGTGCATTTATTTTTTTATAAAATGTATTTTATTTTAATTTTATAATTTTATTTTAATTTTTAATTTGAATAGTATTTTTTATTTTCATATGGAAGGATGTTTTGAAGTGAACTTAACGTGTTTCTCATTGGTTTATAACTTTGATGAGAAATAAAAAAATCGTATTTGTTATAATAAAATTTCCTTATATCTTATCGATTCATTAAGTTAAAACAGAAGTAAGACTAACTAAAAACAGAGCTGGCGAAAAATTTAATTTTTTTTTGTCAATTAAAATGTAATAGGCCTAACCAATTCAAATGCAAGAGGTTTTTGTATGCAATTATTATGTATATTTGAAACACATTAGACCAAATGTAATGTAAAAATATCATCAATGCGACAGCTATAAATGAAGTGAATAATATTTATAATATTAATTATTCACTATTTGTTCTGTTTAATCCTTAAAATTTAAACAAACATTATTTACCATTTAATAAATTAGTCAATATTTACACTCAAAATTTAAAAAAAAAGAAGATTGTTGTTTGCTCGAACTGATATAGCAGTCTTATTATTGTTATTATTAATATTATAGGTAAAAAGATGTAAAGCTGAAAATAAGGTTGAAAGAAGATAGAGTACATAGAGTTCAGACGATTGAGTAACCTTCACAGTAGTTCAACAGATGTGATGGGAGAGTAAAATAAAGTTCCACTTTATATTTCAGTATTTAATTAATTAGTTTTGCCTCAAGGTTTTTGAATTCCAAACCCTACGAGAGATTTTCGCTACTTTTTTGAGTGCATAATCCTGGAAAAATGGAATGGGTTATCAAAATTTGAAATTGTAAAATAATCTTTTAAAATAAATTCTGAACATATTTAATAAACAACGTTTTTCAATTAATTTCAATTAAAATATAACTTTATCATTAGGTTTTTAAATATTAGGTTTTCAATATTTATTATTTATTATCTTTAATTCAATGTTCAATTGTGGCCAGTGTCAGTGAATATATCTCGAGTTTTTATGACTTAACTTTCGATTCGTTATTATTGAATAATTAAGCCTTAATAAATGATTATTGATAAAACAAATAAAAAAATGTCACATTACTTAACATTTTTATTATTAGTGCTGTGGTGTTCTGGATTTGAATTTAAAACTAAAGAGTGCTTGTAATACACAATATTTAAGTATAAAATCTTTATAAACTAGAGAGAACTTGAGACACATGTTTGACAGGGGTTTTTTTAACATGAACGATCAAACTGATACCTTGTAGATACAGGATGTTACCTATACAAACTCAAAAGCTTCTAAAGTCCATTAAGAATATTAACACTTTGCATATAGTAAACACCTTTATATTCATCGATGTATATATATATATATACATAACGAAAGAGAGAGATAGATAAGAGGAAGAAATGAGAGTGAGAGTTATTAAAACTGATGCGCTACAGTTTAAAATTGACTGACACCATATACGCTTTATAAAGTTTGAACGGTTCGATAATATAGTGATAACAAACTTTATACTATATAATACAAAGACTCAAGGTCTCAAATAACTTATACAGATGGTAAGCATACATATATCTCTCACTTTATCACATCATGCATCAAGTCATCTTTGTGAACAGTTTTATCTTACTAAATTGGAACTCATGAGAAAATTCACTATAAACATTTATAGAATTTTCTTGCATCAAGTCTGGGGTGAGTATTACATCAAATCAGAGAATCTAGTGCGTTGAAATTATTTAGTTTCGTCTTATGTCATATATTATATATATATATATATATATATATATATCTGACATATATATACATACACATATATATATATATCTAATTTTATACCTGTCCTTTTCCTTTGAAAAACAGAAGCTGTGCATTAAAAAGAATGAAAAATAATTTGAAAGGAAAAGAAAGCTTTTAAACAATTAAGAAATATGAATCGAAATTGAAGTGTAAACAAAGTATATATGAAAACTAGTATAACTACTATATGTAGATAGATAATATACTTTATACCATATTTAGCCTTGTACCTTAGTAAAATATGTAGCCATATATAACTTTGAACCATATGTACGTGGAACCATGTATCATACGTTTAATGTAATTTATAAACCGATTCATACTATATGGAAACACCATATGAACTACATGGAAACACTGATTCGTGTGTTTCAAAAGATCGGTTCTAAGACCTGTTTTATTTTCGATTTTTATAGGCGGAACTTCATCCTGTAAAGTCTATAGACGTAACTTTTGTGATGAAGAGGGACTGCCCTCGAGTTGAACTGAATTATGATTCCATTTCGCATTCTAACAAACTGCGATATCTGGAACGCTGTTTGACTGGAGGACTCACGTGAGGAAAAACAAAAACAGCTTAACATTAAGTTCGGGGAGAAGTTCCGGTTGCTAAACAGGGGGTCGTATTATCATTATTGAAACAAGCAATTGTTTTATAAAAAAATCCTGAAACTTTTCCTGGATCTACGGAATCCACCTGTGGGGTACTAAATGAGGAAATAACGTGGAAATTGTTCAGCGATTTCAGAATAAATTCTGTTGAGAGCTATAAGAGAGGTACCGTGGTTTACAAGAAACAGGTGTTTTACCTGGGAGTGCCGAACGTTCGAGAAGAAATACAGCGATTCAGTAAGAAGAAAAGATGAGACTGAACAGTCATGTGTCCTGGCTTGTAGTTTTTTTCTGTGGGCGAAAAACGTCTTGATGTTGTTATCGCCCGGCTGGGTTGTATTTAACCGCTTGGACAATAGCGAGGAAATTCGTAGCTTATGTGGCTGCGCGTGTTATGTTTGTAACGATCTTCGAGATTTCGATCAATCCACAAGATTGCGATATTATGCTTCGTCAAAATTTCGTTTTGTATTGCCGTTTAGCATTTTCATTTTTTTTTTTCATTTTTACTATTTCTTTTTCTGATATTTCTTTCATTTGGTTCGATTTTGTGGTTCTTTGTGTAACTGTGAGACATATTTCTTGGTATTTTCTTTATATGTTATGGACTTTATCAATGTTCTTTACATTCATTAGTGTGTTTAAATTACCTTTATTATATACTTAAGTGAACTATATCCGATATTTTGATAGGTTTCAGTGAAACCTCTCTTTACATGTCATTTGTTTATTACAATCAAAATTTGGAAATCAAAAGTGAAAAAATACTTTAAATAAACAAAGTAATTAGATATTGAAGATGACCCTTCAAACCTGGAGTAAAGTGCCTACGAACTTTAAACATTGGTTCAAAGAATATTTTTTTTTTTTGGGTTCAGATGTTGAATCCCTGAATGTTCAGGGAGAAAAAGAATAAAAATTCAATTATGATTTTAGGATAATTAGGACGTTTTTGCATTGAAATTTGTAGACTAAATTTATTTCAAAAGATACAGTTACATATTAAGAAAATTTTCATTAACAAACATGTATGTAGAAGAAAAAATGTAAAGATTAAAAAGTTGTCATTAAAGAAAAACATCACTTGATTAACGATTTTATTGGTTGTAGATTTCTATCTTCGTAGTAATGTAATATCAAAACAATATTATACCTCAGTGTTGTGAAATATTTGCAAATTATTTCGTTCACCTATCCCACAATTTACTCAAACTATACCGATAGGTCTAGGAATAAATAAAAATACCAGGTGGAATAATTCGTTATGGCGTAATAAAAGTATTAAATATTAAGAAAAGATTCATTTCTGTGGTAAATCTGCCTTAATATATCAAAAAATGTAGTTAAAAAGAAAATAAAATCCTTTTTACATTTGAACAACTTAACGCCTTTAAAAATTATACTCCTTCCATAGAATCAGCGTTGAAAAATACTTCAACTCTAATAAATCCTCCAGTATTAAAAAGTATTAATAAATACATTTTTTACATCGGTTGAAAGGTATTAAAAATAATTAATTTTTAACTTTTATATTAAAAAGAAAAAAAATTTAAGTATTTATTACTCTTTTCTATCCCTCTATAGTAAGCATAAAAGAAATATTATACTGTAATGGGATTTAAAAAATTGTATTTAATAGAATCAGCAATCGTATATATAAGCTACAAAATTAAATTTTATAACCGCACGTTTAACTTTTTTTAAAGTATATATGTCACCATCAAAACATATACTTAAAACGTAACACATATACATAACACAAGACAAAAATTTATGACGTAGATTTTAGGTTGTTTTAACTGAAGGGTCGTCAAACTGTCGATAAAAACCAACAGTAATAGAATGGGGATCGATATATTCTCTTTTGTATATACAGAGTAATTTAGGAAGAAACGGAAATAAATTACGAACTGATTATAAAACTTGAAATAAGAAAAAAATGTCATACAAATACATGTCCGAAAAATTTTTGTTATAGAGATATGGCTATCAAAAAATTTCGCCCGGATTTTAGTTCCCGCGGTGATATGAGGTCATACAAAACTTTAAAGCGTCATATAAAAGGTAAATTTAATGGCTTTTTAGTTCTTTTACCTGAAAAGATCGAATAAGGCAAGTCACAAAACTGTATCTGTTTCCATATTTTATGTAAAAACAGAAAAATTAGGGGACAAAAACACGTTTTTTAGATTCGAAACAGTAATTTTGTTTACTAATAAATGAGTAAATTTTATTTTCAAGACTTCTAGAGAATTTAATTCTGGAAAAATTGATGGAGCAAGATCTAAAAAATAAAAAAAATAAACAGAATGGAACAAAAATATATTATCAGTTAGTAAAAATTATAAACAACTGTTTTTGTACAATAAATTTACATCGTTGAAAAATTAAATTATTTTTAATTTAAATTCAAAAAAAATATTTACTGTGATTTACACTGTATTAATTTACAATAAATTTTCGAGAATTTCACGACTAACTCAAATGCTCTTTGATTGATCAATGCACTTTTCTACTCACCTTCATTTTCTGATGCCTGTTTAATGATATCTTCCTCGATGAGGGCATCAGCATTAAGAATGCGAACCAACATTTCGTCATGTGTGTCTACGTTTTGTTTGTACACCTCGGATGTGGTTCATCCACCTCCATAAACAGTAATCGAAGGGAGTCCGGTGATCTAGATGACAAATTTACAAGCCCTCTACATCCAATTCATTTATCTAACTTTTCGCTTAAGAATTGTCTTACATCATGTAATGTGTTGGTACGCCATGAGGTTGATAGTAAGCTTACATTTCAATTTGTTCCACCAATGAGAAATTTTCACGGATTTTAAGAAATTCTTTGTTTCAAATTCCAGATAATTTCACCTCGGACACTTTGTATTAGTATGAAAGGGCCTACTGACCGGTTGTTGATCATGCCACACCAAACATTCACCGAAAATCATTGCTGGAAATTTGATTCAACTACATAATGATTTTCTTCAGACCACCGATGAGAATTCCGTGTGTTGTTTATGGCTTTACTGGTAAAATTACTTTCAATCAACAGGGAATTAAATGGTAATTATTGTTAATCTCTGACAAAACTGTTGTCGTTTGGCTTGGTAACCAAGCCCTTATCACCTGAAGAATATTTTTCTTTCACTACCATGTACCATTTAAATTAGTATACTATAAACCAGAGTAAGCATTATTTTTTAAAGGTATATTAAAAGTATTTTAAGTTTTTAGATCTAATTTACTAAAAGCAATAGTTTTTAATTTTTACAAATTATCAATTTTTCTGTTAAGTTTTGTTCTATATTGGTTTTAATTATAAAAGTTGATTTCCTTTTCTTTTTCATAAAATTTGTTGCATCAATTTTACATAAATAAATTCTCTGCAAGTTTTTATTATAATATTTACGCATTTATTAGACTTCAATAAAAAAAACTGTAATTCAAATCTAAAAAAAAAAAATGTTTTTCGTGATCAAATTTTTTTTATTTTACTTCGGATCATTTCACTTCGGGAGATACAGTTCTGGAAACAGCATTCGATTTTTCAGGTCAAAAACAGTAAAACCATGAAGGTTATCCCTTTTATATAAGACAAAACACATTTTTTAACCAATATGAATCGAAAATTAATAAGATGAACTTACTTATTTGTTTTTATTTATGCGTATGTTCTTACCTGTATAACTTTTATAATATTTATATTCAAGGTAATGACAAAAGATACAATTACTGTTAATTCTAAAGAATGGGACGAATAGCTTAGGAGTGATGGTGATGGTGGTAATAATCTGACTAGGAAAGAGGTGTGATTCAGGAAAAGAGAATACACTCTAGTCGCGGTCGCCAGGAGGTTTATAAGAGGAATAGAGAGGAAGTAAAGGCCTAGGATACCAGTAAGGATGGTACGTGTTTAATTTTCTTCTGAGGGTGAAGCTGTGTAATCAAGAGACAATACAAGGGGAGAGTGTTTCAAGATAAGGGATGGGTAGAGGGTCGAATTGAAAGGGGTAGATGTACATAGGATCAATTAGCTTACTGTGGTATACCGCAATTGAACGCATATACCGTTCGCACACGCACATTTACGCACGCATGGATACAAATGTAGTTTATGTGTAGATTGAGAAGGGAGCATAGATCCGTAAACATTCACAATAGTATTGTTTTACATTAGCGATAAACTGGAGGAAAATCTATGTTTACGTAGACACCCAAGTATCAAATGTGATTTTATGTTTAATCAGTTTAAAAAATAAAATAAATCTGTAATGAACATTATTTAATTTGAAAATGATTTGAAAAACAATTATTTTCAAATTATATGCAAGAGTTTGAATTTATTCAAATCCTTCAATTGTACTTCGAATCCTTTTTTCCATGTGAAAACATTACAACAAAAAAAAAAAAAACAGTGCAGCTATGAGAGTACTGAATGGGTGTTGTTTGTTGTTTAAAACTGTGTGGTGTTTTACAGATTAATTTTTTTCCCTTATTTCTATAAACCTTAACTGCATTCCAGAAGGCGGTTCTCATTGGTTTACTATATGAACAATATTCAATATTTATTAGTAATGCAAACTATTTCCCTAGAGTACAAAGGGAAACATCATATGTTGCAGTGCATTGTATACAATACCATAATGTATGTTTTTACGATATGTAACTGCTATTTTATCAGTCGAGTGGGATTATTCAAACTGTGTGGTTGTGTCGAGTGTTTGCTCCGCTATTAAGTGCTTTTTCGTTGGTTTTTTTTGTGTTTCATTGGATTGTCAGGTACAGTTTTGTTGGTTGAAGTGTTGCGGATACTTGTATAAATTTTCATGATTATTGGTTAACGGACTATACCTGTTTTTGAGTTTTTTCTGTGTTCGTATAACACTACGTATTATACTGTACATTACTTCAAAACTGAGTGAAATTATTCTAAGTCCTGCATTGTTTCTACTGTTGTGTGATGTCATAGTGTTTCTAGTAAACAAGGACTTCGAAAATTTTTCATATTATTGAGTGGAAGATAATTATTGTAAGTCCTACTACTAGTTATAAGGGGGAATACTTTCCTTACAATATCTCCTATACTAATAGTTTTTCATCCCCCCCCGGATCTCCATTGATCCGGGCTCCCCCTTTCCCCATCTCACCCGAAAATTTTCGACCCCAAATTTTGATCGATATATTTTCGTGACCCCCCAACCCCCCTTATTTTTTGACTCCCTCAAAATAGGCTTGTGGGGTATCAAATTATCAGGAATTCTACCCCGATCAAGGGAAAAATGATAAGAAGAAAGAAAGGCCTCAGGGTCTTCTGAAGTGTCAACCAAGAAGCCCTCTGTTGAAAAAGGCAAGAAGGGTTTCGCCCACCCTCTTCTGAGGAGGAAGATCCGTCTCCTGACAGTTTAAAAGAATTGACGAATCAATTGACGTTTGGGATAGTTACACTGAGATAGCGATAGTTACATAATCTAGGTACCTCGCTCTTCAAATATATTAGAAAGCATGAGAAAGAACCTGTAGCAATTGTGAAGGGTCTTCGTGCTCTGACGGAGATTTCTCCGCCCCTTACTGTCATCACTCAGGCCACACCAACTGCACTTTTTGACGAAACTGGGATTTAAAATTTGCTTGCCACCGATCTCACGGATGAAGAGTTATTAGACATCCTACCCAAGCGCTGGCCATTACCGTTTGTAGAACGAGTAAAGCACGAAAGAAGCTTATGTTCGACGGTGGGTGATAGACGTAGCTTTACTGACATTTCTTCTCTGAAGAACATGGGAGACGAGAACACAACGGACAGAAGCTTTAAACCTGGTGATATTGTCTTAGATGTATCTACAGTCATGGGATCGGAGTCTTCTAGAACTGCTAAATATAGAATATACTACGATTCACGGTCTTGTGAACGTGGTTTCGCTGAGGTTTTTCTGCATTCTATAAAAAAAGTACTAGAGAAATCCCTTATGCCGGTTTTCACATTACCGAGCGGGAACCTATCGACAGTTGTGAAGGAAATTCTCACACATTTGTACAAGAATAGCGATGAGCCAGTTTCTATTGCCTCGCAGATGTCCATAGAAGAGGAAGGTCGTAGCCGCTCTCGGTCAGCATTCGTTAGAAGATCGACTCCTCCTGTCAAAGAGAGCCGAACCATTGTAGTTAAGGCTCCTGATAAGTCGTATGCTGACTAGTTGCAATCAATGAAGGCATCTGTTTCCAGAGATAAACCTGTAAATGTTTTCTCCTTTCGCAAGAGACGAGATGGTGAACTACATGTACGAGTTAAAGAGTGCACAGAAGGCGGAACAGTTCACCACGATACTGAGGGACAAGGCTGCCAATTTACAAGTAGACATGAGGACGAGAGCCGGCATAAGAGCCACTGTCCACATTAAAGACATAGATGCTGATACTACAGAGCCGGAGGTATATGATGCCATTGCAAAGGTGTTAGGATCATCCATGGTTTTAAAATTACGTCAGTTCGACCCGCATACGGCGAAACAAAAAACGTAACTGTAGTTACATCTCATCGAGCGGCGATAAAAATTATAGAGGCTAGAATTAAAATTGGGTGGGTCGACTGCAGATCCTAAATAAGAGAGGACGAAGACAAGTGCTATAGACGCTGGGGATCTGGACATAGAAGCGCGAATTGCAAGGGACTCAATCGCACTGAACTCTGTTTTAACTGCGGTGGTAAAGACCTCAAGATAAGCGAGTGTAGTGAACCAAAGAAGTGTTTGGATTGTGGGGGAGTCACTCATCGCACCGGGTGCTGGATGTGCGTAGCATCCAGAAATGATTAGGTTGATGCTGACAAATGCAAACCGGAGTGTACTCTCCCACGATCTTGTGGGAGAGTTGGCTGCTCGGCATTCTGTGGACTTCCTGGTGATCTCGGAACCAAATCGATTTGAGGCTGCTAAAAGTTTCTGGCTAGCCGATGCTATAGGTGATGTGCTAATTAGGGATGTCAGCGGTAGGTTGGCATGGCAATTGAAGAATAAATGTGAAGGAATAGTGACCATCGAGCTGTCGGAGTTAATCTTAATTGGAGTTTGTGTTTCACTTATTGCGACTTGGAGGACTACGCAGCATTTATAAATAGATTACATGTTTTCATAGTGAGCTGTAATAAGAAGGTTATAGTCATGGGGGACTTTAATTGCAAATCCCGTTTGACTGGAAGTAGCTACTCTAATAGACGTAGCGATATATTGACTGATTTAATGTTGTGGATGGGCGTTGCTCCGTTGATTCCCATAGGGCTTCACTGTTTCGCTGTTTACTTTTGGCAGAGTCGATCTTGCAAGTTCCACTGGAGACTTGCAGGAAAGAATTTTATGCTTTGTAGTGGATTCGGTCTTCATGTGTCTTCGGGGGGAAGTATTTTAGTTGATGAGAGCCTGACACTATTATCTGCGTGGACAGATAATGGCTGGTAGAGCTTTGCCCTCCTCCATGTAAAAAAGAATAAAAAAATACAAAAAAATCTTATAAAGTTTCTTGACAACCCTGATTAAGGCCTAATTTGGCAGTTAATTACATTTTAATCTTTTGATTAGGAAATATATTTTCATACTAAGTTAATAAATTAAAAACAATTTTAATTGAAGATTCTATCGCTATTTTATACATAAAAAAATGACCTGATGTATTATCTATTAAATAAGATACTGTTGATGTCAACTGAGATCTCCCTACGGCTACCACCCATGAAGTGATGTTTTGGGCAATAGTATTATTACTTTAACTCCCTCGTTAAGTAATAATTTTTGAAGTTATTGAAGATGAAAACCACAGAACTACTCTATTAATAAATTCACTCATTGTATAATTATATAGTAACTGTAAAAAAAAATAGAGCATTAAAATACGTATGTTTTTAATATATTTTTTAAACACGTAGAATTATATTTTGTTTATATAGTGCAAGGCGTCAGAAATTATTTTTTTTATTTAGTTGAAATGACAGTTTTTAACTAATTTTATAGAAGAACTAAATAAATTGTCAGCCTCTTTCAACCAAAAAACTTACCATTGTTCAAAGCGAATGAAGTTCTCTTTCAAATGTAAATCCTTTAAACTTCTTATATAATTTGTAACCGTAACCTATTCCTTAGGTTATAGACACGTAGGATACATCTGATATTTGTATTAATTAAAATATTTTTCTTGTAATAGTAATAGCAAATGATGACTCAAATAATTACAAAAAAAAAACATAAACACTCAAGAAACTTTGAATATTTTTTTATTACTAATGTATTTTCAGGATGTTCAATAAAAACATGCCCTCTGAATGAAGATGAATAAATAAATAGCAATCAAATATTACACCAGAGAGTACACCCTACTGTATTATATTTCTAGGAAGGTGGATCCGTGAAAATATTTAAAGTTAAAACAGTTTTTAAAGTTATTAATTTAATAAACCAAATGATAATTATAATAACCATATGAAGAGATGAGGGGATAAACAGCTACTTTTTAATTCTACTTAAATAAAACAATAGTTGGAAAAAGATATTCTAAATAATGTACAGAATTTCAAATGAAATATTTTTTCCAGTTGTTAAGTTGTATTTTTTAACACAAATTTATTTGTGTAATAAATGAAAAGTAATTAAAGAAGATGAATTATAAATGTTCAAAATACTAAGTAATATTTTTTATATTAATATTAAAAAAATATCTGTTTTAGTAAGTGCGTTACATGAAAATATTTCCGGTTTTAGTTATCCTTGTAAATTTACCCAAAAACGCCTGTGATTCCGGTTCCCGTGAAACGATTCCCTTGAAAATCAATATAGTAGAATTTCTACAAGATTTTCATCATCCGACAATGTTTCATCAAAATCGGTTAAAGTGTTCCCAATAGAAAAAAAAAAGCTGAAAATGTATCCCAAAACCACGTTTTATGGCTCTAACTCTGGTTCTTGTGAACTGATTAACCTTAATATCATGGACTCTATTCCCAATAGGTTATCATCATCCTACCAAGTTTTGTCAAAATAGTTTAAGTTTTCCGTCCAGTAGAGCGGACGAGAAAACTTATTATACATATTTATATATAAACATGACCTGATTTCCGAAATTCCTTGGAAATCTGCGTTAATTAAATAAATAATTAATTAAGTAACACTCTTGAAGTGAAGACAATTTAACGCAATAAGAGTATAAAATATTCTTATTTTAATGCTCATGATGAATCATTGCCTAAAAAATAAATGTTCGAAAAGGAAACATATCCAGAAACAACAGACATACATTTATATAATATAAAAGATTATTTATTTGCATAATTTTAACTTTAATGCTGTATCTTAAATGTTGGAAAAAGAATTCAGTATCTGAATAATTACGACTCAGCGTTAAGATATTTTTTTTTCAAAAGGTAAAATAATATGAATATCAAACAAAATATCAGTAGAATAAAACATTATCAAAACATCTAAGACCTTAAGTTAGAATAAAGCAAAGGAACTGAAGTTTATCTTTGAGAGACAAATTTATAAAATGAAAAAGAAAAAAAAAGTAAAATCGAAAGGAAAAACAGACGTAAGGAATAGTGAAGGAAAAGAAGGATAGTCTACAGGAATGTATACAATTGAAATGTAAAATTCACCAGTAATTTCTGTGTGACGATGTGACGAAGGAGTTGGAAAGATGTTATCAAGAAAGGAGAGGATGAAGATGGAAGGGGATGTGTTTGAGATGGAAATCTGTAGTCTGTCTGGAAATAATTGCCTATAGCTATAAGATCAAAGAACTTAAAAAGCCTCGAGGCACCCCAACATGGATCAAACGACACGCACACGCATACACACACACCGCAGATACAAATACATATACGAATATAAACACACAATACCGAAGATAAAATACGTGTGAAACTAAGATTTAGGTAATTCGATTTTGACCCGGAATGACGATGTATTCCTTCCTCTATCAATGTCTCTCCCTTTTTCTATATCCCCTTTCCAATTGGAACTATTAAATTTGCATCGGAAAGTATACTGCAAAAGAGGTCGAAGATGCCATTGCAGTCGTGCTTTCTTTGTCTTTCAATCCAATTTGTTTTGTAAAAAAAATATATTGTTACAGATAGAGAAGAGTGCACACTGTAACATCGATGAAGAAAAATGAAAACTACAGCATTAATGGCTTTTTACAATTAAGATACACTTACTGAAAAGAATAGAATTAAAAAAAAAATTAATTAAAGGACATTATGTTACGAAATGAATACTTTTATAATATTATGAACTAAAATTGAAGTCTCGGTGTTATTAAAAAAAAAATTCAGACAATTTTTTTTTTCAGCTTTTCCAATTTGGATGAAAACTATTTCTTATATCTTTAGAAAAACTTCAGTTACTCTGATATATTCTCCTACAAGGATGACACATGAAAAATTCCCTTCATAACTTCGTAACATTGGAACGATCCAAATTACGATATTTTGCATATTCATAGAACAGTTAAGTATTATACGCTTAATTTTTTAAATAGAGTTTTTATAAAATTTTGTAATAAGAAAAACTTTTTTTTGGCGACGATCTAGCTCATTGATGGCGAATGTATGACTCGGGGCTCAGACACCGACCCACGAAAGTTTTTTTAAATGGCACACGCGTTGATTTTAATAAACTTATCTTCTATATCATAAAAGAAAGAACAGACAATCTAAAGTATTAGTGAATTCAAGTATACATATTTAGTGTCAGTTTTTAGAATTTAAATATTATTATCATTATTTTTTATACTACAATTTTGTACATTCTAATTTATACATTTTACATATTTCAATTTTTAATTAAACTAACTTCTGAATGTGTTAACACATAAAGATTCGTTGGAAAAAATTCGTACTTTACTAAGGTAGAAAGTAATTGTGTGCTTTTTTTTAAATGCTGTTTTAGGACATAAAGAAAATGTTATTTTAAAAGTAAATAACTGACAAATAAAACCCTAATTTAAATTATACTTATACCAATAAAATTTTGTAATTGTTTTAGTATTGTACAATATTTTGTAATATAAATGGGAATTCAGCTTCAAATATATAATGGACACTTAAAAGCTCTCCATAATATTATTATGGTTAATATTTGCTAACTACCTCATAAAGCAAGTAGCAAATACAGAGCATTACTAACAATTAGCAAGATTAATAACAACTTTGATATGATAAACATACACGAAATTTAAAAATATTATATTTTAACACAATCAAACGCTCTCTAATATACAAACATTCAATAAGGATGAACGACATAATTCAATAATATTGCTCTTTCTACAATATTTTAAATATATATATTAATTTTCTCAGTACTATAAAAATAAAACGAAGATTAAAACGATAGTTGGTGATGCCAGTGTGAGTTTACCAGCAATAGTTATAAACAGTGTGACACAAATGTGGCAGAACGGGTAATGACAAAAGATTAAAAACTCTGCAATAATAAGTTAGAGTTGTAATTTTTATAAAATTGATAATTTAAAATAATTTCAAATTTCTATTTTATTGGACAAAAATATACATTTCTCGAAAAAGAAAGTAACTAACTAGGTCTTTAAAAACATCTGATGAGTTTACCAGCACATTCTTAAAAAATTGGGTATAATTTGAGTTTGTGAACTCAAAAATTTGAGTATAAGGCTTCAACAAGAATAATTAATGTAGTAGTAATTAATGAATTAATGTCGTAAAAAAAAAATATTATCAAAAAAGTAAAACAAAAAAATTAAAATTTGAAAAATTACTTTTAAGTTAGTTTTTTTTTTTGATACCGCTTTACACTTAAAGTTAAATGAGGTAAAAAAGAGATTATACGCAATCTGAATATCAAAATTTTAGAATATTTTCAATCTGACAAAAATTTTAGTTTCTTTTAAGAGAATCTTTATCTTGCATATTGTTCTTTAGAAATTATGGATTAACCGTAAAATACAAGTTACACAAAATCAAAGCTTTTTTTAAGTTCTTATAATTAAATTTTTTATTGCCCAAATTTCTTAAAAATAAAAAGTAAACAGTTTAAAACTAATTAGTATTACTTGACTTACGAGAAATTTAAGGTATCAAAGAAGTCGATGTGTAACTTCTTGGTATGAATTAGTTTGAACAATAGAAAGAAATAATATTTTGAATTAATTATCTTTTATCGAGTTTGTATGAAAAACGCTTTAAATTCATATTCATTTTTTTTTTATTTTAATGATAATTATATATCCTGTAAAATGAAGTTTTAACGTTATGCTAACGCTATAAGGTGTTCTAAGAAAGAAAAATGGATTCAACTAGTGGCGGACTTGGAACTGGACCCGTGGGGTAAGGCTTATCGCATACTCATGAGAGGTATGGTCCACCTGTTCCAATGTTGGCTAAGGAGACCTTTTTATACTGGCTCCGTGTAATTACAGACTTGACGACTTTGATGATTCACCCCGGTTTACCGTGCAAGAACTGAAGTATGCCATCGGGCAAATGAATCCTAACAAGAACCTCGGTCCTGATCGAGGCACCCATCAGGACCTGTACAGGCCCCATCAGGGTCTGTACAGGGAAGATCTTTGGCTGGTATTGGAGGTATTGAATACTGCTCTAAGCAGAGGTACTTTTTCGGTTTGCTGGAAAGTAGCTACAGTAATGTTAATTGAAAAGCCTAACATGGGGACGCAAATCCGGAAATTTCATTAAATAAGTATACTGCCGGTGTTTGGCAAATTGTATGAGCGGCTACTGGTCCGGCGGCTATTGGAAGAAGTGGAAGACAAGGGAGGATAGTCGAATTCACAATATGGGTTTAAGCGGGGCACTTCGAAGACTGATGCGCTGAAGTATGTTCTGCATTGGGTGGCGAGTTGTCGCTCTGGAACTTGGAGGACTAGAGAAATTTCACTACTAGTCCTCCTGGATGTAAAGAATGCTTTTGGTAATGTGACATTGGAGGTGGTTTTACGGGAGTTGCGTGGCAGGATTGTCAGTGGATAGCTCCGTCGAATAGTTGGTGATTTTATGTTTGACAGAGTAATACCGGTTCACTCGGAAGAATGATTACTCGAGTAGAGATCTGACGGGAGAGTACCTAAAGGGTCGTCGTTGAGCCTCATCTTATGGAACATCGCGTTTGAAGGGGTTGCACTGCCAGAGAATTTGGAACTACTGGCATATGCAGATGATCTGATGGTTATCGTCAGTGGTCGCTGACCATGGAAAATGATGAAGAGCTGACGGCAAATCTCATGATCAGGCACGTTAGCCAATGGATGGTGAAATGTGGATTGGTTTTGGTGCCTGCCAAAACACAGGGTATAACGTTAGTAGGCAGACGGAGGCTCCGTCCTATAACGGTTTATGTTGATGGTCTAGCAGTGCTTTCGCAGCCTACAGAGAAATATTTGGGAGTGTATTTGCATAAATCGTGGCTGGTTAATCAGCATATAATTTATGTTATGAAGATTGGCAGACTCTATGGGATGCCGCGTCCGCGGCATCCTGGACCAGGCGCCTTATCCCGGTTTTGGGCCCTTGGTTGGTGAGAGGACATGAAGACGTGTATTTCTACTTATCCCAGTTCCTCACTGGTCATGGGTCCTTCAATGATTACTTATGTCGCTTTCACAGAAGTCCACCTGCCTGTATTGCGGGGAAAGAGATACACACTTTAGGAAGTGGAGGAACGATTACACTGAGGAATAGGTGAGATCACCCCGGAGGAACTTATGGACACAATGATACAAGGGATAGATACGAGGGAGAAGATACGAGGATTTGTGGCTGCGGTGCTTCGGTCGAAGACTACTGAAGAAGATAACTGGATTAACTAAGATTTCGCGAATGGTCATGTGGGGGGACAGCTCTCTGCGGAGCTGCATTTCGCCTCTTGTAGATGGGGTGTGGTGATGATGCACGGTGACTCCGACTCCTTTCCCACTATGACTCGGGTGGGTGGGTTGTACACACAGACACGAAGGGGTCAGGGAATGGACAGCCTTCTACAGAGCCGTTGTTTTCCATAGCTGATGGTGGGCGGTGGTGATGATGTACGGGGACTCCTATCCCCGGGTTGTCAACACACACGTACATGTACACGTACTTATACATCCATGGACACAGGTATGAATGTTTTGAGTGAGTGGTTTGTATACATGGTTGAATGGATGCTTTTCCTTTTGTTTCTCTTGTTTCCGATTTGACGGGTGAGAAGTTGGCAAGTTTCCGAAGTTGTCGGACAATCCCCCCGAGACTGCGTTATGCCTAATTTTAGGTCCGGTCTCGGGGCGGAGAAGAGCGGTGAGGATGGTTTAGTCGGTATGTGGCAGGTTATTTAAGTCTAAGAACATCTTGGCGGGGCCTGTTAGCCTGTTAGCTAGGCCGGGATGGATAGCGGCCTGGGTCTGAGCTCGACACAACCCCGTGGTGACCCCGTTTTTGCGTCCGTAAATGGCATTCCTTCATCATTGTCAACATATAGTTTAAATATATCATACGGGATTATAATATTATAACACTATAATACTGTTGAAAGCCAAACATAGTTTAGACGATATAAATCGCGTCACTAGTCATTGCTGAAAGGCATCTTAAAAACTAATGATAAATATTCGACTCCAGATTTAATATGGAAAAATACGATTTAAGGAGTTTCCCTTACAAATATTAACTGAGGTAAATGTAAATGTATAATTGCACATTAATTCTAGAAGCCCACGGAAATACAGATGATATTTAGCTTTAAAAATTACAATCTAATCGTTTTTACCACCGAGAATGTCTGCAGATAGAAGATTAGTCTTAGAACAATTATCTCTTAAAATCTCTTTCTTTTGTAAAACAATTGTTATAAATACATACAGCTCCAACTCAACAACTCAAAAATATCTTTCAATTTACATTTAATTAAACCAACTCTAACGAACCAATAATTTAATTTTTTTTCAATCATAATCGAAAATTCACTTAAAAATCACACATCAAAATAAATTTTGTGAATACTATACATAAAATAGTAAAAAAATCATTCTAAAATATACATATATTTATAAAAATAAACGCACGTAATCGAAAGAAGGAAAACCACGATAAAACGAAGAAGCACTTGACTAATACAGGCTGTTTTGACGATCTGCTTATTTCTTAGAGGACAAACAATAAGTTCCTTCAAATTATTTTCAATATATGTTAGGAATGGATGTTTTTCAGTTGGGGTATATATATTTTTTTTTTAAAGGGCAAAAAACTCTAAGGCGTTATAATTTCTCGGATTTGGGGTATGTGGTAATTATGACTGGAGAATACAAGAAATAATGTTATTTTAGCAATAATAGCATTGTAAAACTATAATGTAGAGCGAAGTTGCAATTTTGAAAGGCCAAGATGAAATTTATCATTTCTTTAATAAAATAATTTATGTACTTAAATGAAAGTAAAAGGTTTCCAATTATATTATGTAAGATAAATAATAAATTTTATGTGTGTTGTATTACTTTATAAGATAGAAAATATATAATTTCAGAGATATTGGAGTTTTAGAAAACGTGTACACAAATATTTTTTTACAAATAATAAATAGTAAATAAAAATAAAAAAATAAATTATATAAAGTGAAATATGATTTTCATTTCACAATATAAACCTGTTAATAATATAAAATTTTTGTTGAAAAATCAAGGTAACACAATCTTCCTTTTTGGTTCTTCCAATTTCCTTTTTTGATTATATAAGCTAAAGTAGTTTTGTAATCATAAAAGTTTTCTTTACATTTTTTAATTAAACCATAAATTTTTAGTTACTTTTTATTGTTAAGAACTAATTTTTAACCTTACCA
>JAAAKQ030511445.1:0-12594 GCA_010016005.3 Zanna intricata
ATTGCACTTCATTTATTACATTCAAGATTATATGTTAACTTTGATGCTTGATTTAACTTAAATTTTCTTTAAACTATCCATTTATCTAATATTTTCTTTACTGAAAAACCTGTTGGATCAATACACTTTAAAAATTCCAAGTAATATTATTTTTATCAATAAAAAAGGTACTTTATGTAAATTATTGTAATTTATTTATATAATTGTTAACCAGTTTTATCACAGTTATTACACTGTGATTAATATTAATATTTTTATTATAATTTTTTTTCGATTATAAATATTAAAATTTATGAATAAGCAAATTATATTTTAATCATTAAAACTAAAACAGTACATGAAATTAAATTTTAAATACAGTAGTATGTAACCAATATTCCTATTAAGTTAAATTTCCGGATGAAAGACTACACACTACCTTAGGGACTCCGATCCCAATAAATAACACTAGCGAGGTGAAAGCACGAAAGGGAACAGGTAAATCTCAGGCGCTCATGTACAGGCAACTTAACCCTAACCCTTTATTTTGGGATGAGCAAATTCGGTAGTAAATGCGTACAGTTACTTATAACGGTCATCCACTTTCTATAGTTACCCATTACTTATACTATTTCATTTACATTTACAGTTATTTACCTTGACATTTTTATTACTTATTGAAATGATAAAATAGAAAAATACAAATTTTTAGCTGTAAAAAATTTGAGAAGTTAATATATTTGCATAGAATAAAATCCGATTAAGTAAGTAATCAATCATAAAAACAATTATACCTTTGCTGACAACTGAATTACTTACAGGAACTACCTTGTCTAAAATATGTATATTTTATGTCTAATAGGCGAGACTGAAAGGTCGGAATTTACTCTGATAGCAGTTTTGTCCCAGGTAGCCCACCGGGCTGGTCTAGTGGTTAACGTGACATCGCAAATCAGCTAATTTTGAAGTCGAGAGTTATAAGGTTCAAATCCTAGTAAAGGTAGTTATTTTTATTCGGATTTGAATACTAGATCGTGGATACCGGTGTTCATTGGTGGTTGGGTTTCAATTAACCACAATTCTCAGGAGCGGTTGACCTGAGATTGGACAAGACTAAACTTCATTCACATTTATACATATCATCCTCATTCATCCTCTGAAGTATTACCTTACAGTAGCTCCGAAGGCTAAACAGAACAATCTTGGACAAAACACAGTTTTGCCCCAGATGGGGGCAGTTTGTACTGCCACACAATAGGAAACTGGATTCAGGGTAGGACTCTGGATCCGTTAGCCACAAACGCCCTCGCAAATACTTGAATAGTTAATTAAAATTTTAGTAGATTTAATCTTTAATATATTAGATTTTTCTACTGTACTTAAATTTTTTTTAATATTCTGATTGATAATTAAAACTTCATTACAAGTTTATTTAAAATAAAAACAAATTCTCATTATTTAAAATACAAATTCCTAAGTATTTGTTAATGAACCATTTACGGATAAATTTATAGAGTTTTATATTTTATTTTGATATAATACTTATTACATTGACATGCTTAAAAGTTGCACTTTTATTCCATTTTAAAAAATATATATTTATCTATATATGTATAAAATGCTGCATTAAACGCGCCTGGGTTTTTAAGCTCTTTAGAATACCGCTTCGGTTGGATCGTCGGCACACCATTTATAGCAGTCATTGTTATCTTTTTTCTGTGTGTAAAATTAATCCATACTGCGTGCTTATAACCACCTTCAGCAAGCCCCTGAGAGCTCATTACGTGTTTTAAAAAGATTTTCTCTACCCCAACAGATATTTCCATCTACATTTTAAAACTGATTGCAAACGCAATTATCCTGTTTAACGTTTAACAACCGAATGATTGCAAAATAGCACTTTTGTTCAGACTAATATTATTCATTAAAAAGATATGAAAATAATGAAATACAAACATTAATTTAAATTGATGATTAAATGGTGATACCTTTAAAATGATGTCTGATTTTGCTTCCGTTGTTCGGGGCAAATATAAGATTTATTAGAAAAATTTGCTGTAATCATTTTCTTTCTCAAATAGCGCGATAAATTCCCAACATTTTTATTAACAATAATTGTTCTATTTTCAGGAGAAAAAAATCTTAAACTTGAAGCTCCAAGGGTTTCAGTTTACAATGTTTATATTTATTCGTGTTTTATGCCGCTCAGTTTGAACAATTTTTTATTGAAATAAGAATTAAACTTATTAATCGACTGATTAAATTATGAAAGTGTATTTTATAAAATCAAAACGTTCCTAACAGTTCATTTAGTCTCTGAAATACTTTTACTTCAAATCATAACTATCAGATAAACAAACCTGTTAAATTTAAAGAGTATGCTAAATTCATCATTCAAATTAATTGAATTCTCAAGCAATAATTCTCCAGTCGATTTAATCCTTACGATAAATTTTACTGTGCTTTTAATGTCGAAGATTAATTTATTAATTTTTTTACACCTTAACGCATTTCCATGAAATTTAACTCGTTGTTAGTCCTTATATTTTTACTAATACTATTGTTACAAAATTCGAATTAAAATTTCTGAGAATAGTTATTTAATAAACCCATATATGTTAGGTAAAATAATCAAAACGTTGTAAATGAGCTGACATTAGCACATGTCACTTCCATAAATTACGTAGTAATTCCCAAGTATAATTATCGTCCCATGCCAGCCTCCTTAAAGAATGTGAGGATTAAAATAATCATCTTGGTTACCTTCACTGAATCGATAATAGTGTTGCATATCAGACGGTAAACCCTTTGAAATTCAGGTAGTGTTAGCCCTACCGTGATACCTTCACTCCATTCATTAAAGGAATTTACCAAATAATAAATACCATTACTCTCAAAAATGATACTACAACCGGTGTCTTTTGTAAAGTGTTTTGCAAGCATCGCAGTCTTGCGAAAAAGAGTATGACAAATAGACAACAAATTACCAATTAGTTAACTATATTCCTTTCAGTTGTGAATCACTATTAAATAAACTGCTTCAATTAAGTAATAAATAAAGGAATCATACGAGTACGTTCCTATTTATGAATGCTATAAAAATTTCTCCGATGAAGTACAATGTAAAGTTAGAATAAAGTTGCAGTTATTTAATTACTGTTTTCCTTAGACTAGAGTGATATGTCATTCATTATTATTTAGACCATAGCCAGTGGCATCAGGACTTTTAAGTACCTTGGCTCTATATTATCACAGAAAGGAAATAATGGAAAAGATAAAATACTCGTACAGCTTTGGGACGGATGGCTGTCCAGAAGTCCTTTGTTGTGGTCTGAATGGATACGAAAAGCAACTTAGTATAATTTGTACAAAATTATTATTGAGAGTATTTTATATTATAGATCAAAAGCTTGGGAAATTAGAAAAAGAGTTGAGGGAAGGTTACTGGCTGTTCTTATACTGGTTCTTATACGAACTCTTATCCTTAGAGTTCGGATAAGAGTTGAGTTCGGATAATAGTTTACTTACTTCTGATAAGTAATTAAACTATTTTACCGACTTAACTACCAGTGATTTTAGTTTTTCCTACTTTATCTATGCTAGAATACTTTAGTAATAAAAAAGACTAATTGTTTAAAACAAATTCAGAAGAATCCCGGTATCTTAATTCTTGAGATGAATGTGCTGCACAAGAGTTTTGGAGTTTCTAGAATGCAGTGCGTGAGAAAAGAGATCAGACGAAGAAGTGGGCAACTGGTACAGTAATTGATGTTTTGAATGGAAGAAAACTACAATTCTTTGCGCATGTTTGGAGAATGGAGACGTATAGATGGCCTTGAAGGATTTTTGTACGGACTCCAGAAAAGAGTAGGAAACATGGACGACCTCCAATTCAGTGGATGTCTGGAGTAATGGAGGCGATGAAGAGAAGAAATTTGGAGCAGAAAAGTTGACGGGGTAGAAGATTTTGGCGGTTCGATACGAAAGACTGCCTTTATAGGTGTAAAAACTCCCTAGAAGACGTCAATGGCGTTTACTCGATTAGGGAATTATGACTATCAGAATGTAGTCGGTGATTTTCTAGGTGTCTATTTATTAGTGTTTTAAAAACAAATTTCACTAGTTTATTCCGACAAGTAATTAAACTAATAGTTCGGATAAGAGTTTACGTAAGAGTAAACTCTTATCCTTAGAGTTCGGATAAGAGTTGAGTTCGGATAATAGTTTACTTACTTCTGATAAGTAATTAAACTATTTTACCGACTTAACTACCAGTGATTTTAGTTTTTCCTACTTTATCTATGCTAGAATACTTTAGTAATAAAAAAGACTAATTGTTTAAAACAAATTCAGAAGAATCCCGGTATCTTAATTCTTAAGAATAACATTAAGCTAAGTTGCTTAATTGGACTTATCGAATACAATAGAAATATGCGAAACATCAGCAGTAAAAATATAAATGTCAGTTTATGAAAATTTTGATCTAGCATAATCATAATTAATTTGTTAAAAATTAATTTGTCGAACTAGCGCAGATGATTAAACGGTTAACCGTAGAGAAATTTGATAGCTCAAGACCCCACTCGTATATATTTTAACTCCAACTGCTCCTCGATTTGTTTTTCTGAACATCATTCTACTGTGCGTTCTAATGAACAACATATTCTGATCTTGGCATCCATTCATTAAATTGCAGGGATGAAGTTACCTTTTGGCTTCCAATAAAAAAGAAACTATGATAGTTATTAGGAACATTTGAGAACATCGTATAAATTAGTAATCAATTTGTATAATGGGAGAAAATTGGTGGATAACTTGTTAAATGAAGATCTTTTCTAGTGCTGGAGAAAATTTTTGATGAAAGGAAAATGAAATTTATTGATCAAACCTTTTCACAGCATTCTACAATAGTTATTTGAATTCGGAATGAAAGTTAAATAATAATATCAGTAGAAGATGATAAGATATTACACCTCTCAAAAACAACATAAAAATTTCATTTAAGGTGTAAGTATTCAATTCTATGACAATAAGTACGGAAAATAAATGATTGGAATGATCAAATGGAAAGATTATTTCATAATGTTATTAATTATCTGAAAATTTTACATTAATCGTAATCTCGTTTTAAATCTGTGTAAATCTTGTTTAATTTTTATTATTATTTTTTTGTAGTATTATATTTAGATTTCAAAAATTCTTGTTAAATTTTAGGGCAACTTTAAATATATCGCATGATAAAAATTGAAATAATCGCTTGATTTTTTTCTATTAATGAAGTTCTCGGTTTACTGAGCCTTGGTTTAGCTATGGATTTACCATAATGCTCTCAGTCTTCATGCAATCAGTATTTATAATGTAAGAGGGCAAACTTATCACAGAAAATATTTTGTGTTGGCAACGTGACCGTCTCCTTTTACTGTTACCACATTCCGTACAGAAATGTGTAGTATTAAACTGACGCCACAGACTGGAAAATGTAATTTTACATTTTCCAGTCATTTACATTTTTTTTTTTAATGTAAGAGTAGTCCTAAGAATAGTTTTACATTGTAATATGTCTGGTATATTTTAAATAATTTCTAACAGAAAACTGCGATTTTTTATCGATTTTGTTATTGAAGAAATATCAGTGATTTGCTTTATTAAGAATAGAAATAATCCGTTATTAACATAGATGACATTGACGTCAACCGATCTATGTTTAAAAATATCATGATCAAAACGTCATTAAAATTTTTTTTTTCATCAAGTACCAGTTTTACAAATTACTGTAAATCTTTCGATGTCATACGTCTATTGTTCATAATTTGTGACTATATTTAGTTCTTAATCAGTAAAAGATAAAACTTTTCAAGATTTACTATTGTATAAGTAAAGAAAATTTTTTTCATTACTAATAAATGTTGGTATTACGTACTTCTTGAATATAGATTTCTCTTTCCAATGATGACAGGGCGAGTAAAGGGAAATTATTTGTCCTTACCCTCTATGTTTATCTTAGGATGTGCTGAAGGTATTCGTTACCTTGCAAAGGCAGACCAATCATTAACATAACTCGACATTTTTTTACATAACTCGAAAGCATGTTTGATAAAGCAAATAATACTGATATAAAAAAGCATTTCGTTTGAACCAACAAGTTCAGTCGAATCAGAATCATACAGTCAAGTTACGTAAGTACCCGTTTGAATTATTTTTCCTAAAATGTAATTTATTAATAGAATTGCGGCTCACCAATATATATATATATATATATATATATATATATGAATGTAAACATATATGCAAACTGAAGATGAGAAAAAACAAGTATTCATTGACCTTTTATATTCAAAATTTTATTTTGTTTTATTAAAAAATTTTAACTTAATAAAATGAATTTTCACAATTTACTTTTTCGTTTGCTATATTAAGCTATCTAAGGGAAAATTTTCATGGGTCTAAAATCGATTATTATATATAATTTCAAAGCACAAAATAAACAGATTATTTCTTGTGAAATTTTTTGTTTTTCTGAACCATTTGAAATCAACTGAGACAAAACTTAAAATCTTAGTTATAAATTGTTTTGTGTGCGCTCGCGCGTGTGTGCGTATGTGTTTGTTAGAGGATTTTTGTTTATTTCTCTAATACGGTTACGAATATTGTCATTACATTTGGTATAGTATCTTTTCTATAAGGTAAAATGATATTATTAATAATTAAAATAATTATTAATAATGTGTTTAATTAACATATGTGTTTATTTTATTAGGTAAAAAAGGCTTGAAAGCAATATCAGTCGCTATACATATGAACTTGAACATGAAAGATCATATAGAGTGGTCATGCGGGGCATGCAACGCTCGGAAGATAAATCGGTAGTCATTGATGAATTGGCAAAGTTAGACGACGAGATTAGAAACGTTACTAGGTTCTATATCGTCAAATGAAGGAACCGGTGCCACTTTATTTTGTCGATTTGGAGAGAAAATCTAATAATAAAGAAATTTTTGTGTGAAATCTCTCAACTATACAATTGTAAGCGTTGAAGCTCTGTATGTTAAAAAAGAAATTAGCCAATGCATACGGTACCAACATTTTGGCATACTAAAAATCTATGCAATCGTCCATACTGTTGTATAAAATGTGGTGCAGACCATAACACAATAGGTTGCTCTAAGGCATCACAGGTTCCAGCTTCCTGCGTTAACTGAGGTTATCAACACCCAGCGAATTACAAAGGGTGTAAAATTTTCAAAAGTATAAAACTAAGGTTTATGCTCCCAAACCGGTCCTATATTTCAAAATTGCAACTAATAACAATTCTAGTGATGATAATAATAATTATACTAATTTCCATAATAAAAATCGGAATTCTAAAAGGAAATGTTCGTGAAACTAGATTGTAAAGTTTCTTTAACACTATAAGGGGAAAAAAAATTAATAGTAAGTAATCAGATACATTTCGATGGTAGCATAACAACTGATTACTTTTTTTTTTAGTTTCCCAATAAATGACGGAAGCAATTTTCAACGTTTATCGCAGAAGTAGAATGAAATTCATTTTTAAGTATCTCAAAAAATGGTCATTTACGCTTTTCAGCAAACCTTTTGAGTTTAAGTAACTGAATTGGTAAGATATTCAAAAACATGTACTCGTTTAAGTAATCAATGTACAACTTTAAATTATTTTTCGTATAATAAAAATAAATAAGTGAGAAATTGTCCGAATAAATAAAACAAATTTCAATTTTAAAGTAAAGATAATTCAATTTAAACTCTGTCCAAATCCCAGGGAAGATCATTGAGGAATATATTATATAACTGTACAAATATTTCGAGTCATTGATGTTGTGGTAATAAAATTATTTTAAACATTTTCCTTTCAAAATCTTAATTACTCTCAAACGTATGAATTCTTGTTGGGACTCTTTTCTTTTAAACGTTTTTAGGTATTTATGTTTTATACTAAAATTGGATTCCTTTAAGATTCTATCAGTAACTGACGTAAACACTACTTACATATTTACTTATATTAATTACTTTTGTTGATTACAATTTGTTTATTGCAGTTTTATTTTCAATTAGTTTCAGGTATAATTTCTTTCGTTAAAAAGAAAATGTAAATATTAAGCTGCTGGATAAGTTTTTAAGAGGCGTGGTTTAGCTGGCAATGTTGCGGTGACAAAGATGTTCCCCGTTATCAAGGTTTTGTTTCCTCGACCCAGCCAGATTAAATCTGTGCAGTTATCAGCAGTGGGAGGACGAAATGGAGGAGGGTCGGTTTGGCTGGTATCCAGACAGCCACAAGTGAAGGAAGCCGGGGAGCTTCCTGTTTCTCGATCCTAGTCCCTGTATGCTATATACCATATCCTACACTACCCCCTACCGTCAGCCGTTTTATTGCCATTTCATAACTACATTCCCTTTTAACCTGTTCAGGCCGTAACTTCAAACCCTCTTATCCAGGATTTTGCTGTATAGTACATTATTTAAGATTATAAAAATATTTATTCCAAATAATTTTTTCGATTTAATAATCGAATATACTATTAACAATTCTTCAGTAAATTTTAAAACATGTGTAGTTTTAATTCATTTTTTTATCTATTATTTAAAGGGTTTCTGCTATTATGAAGTAGAAACAACTGTAATAAAATTAAGATTCAGTTTCAAAATGCGATATATGAAATTAGAAGAAAACATTATAAAGCTTTATAATAACAGTTCTTAAGTAAGAAGAAACCGAATTGATAGGTAGAAAATATCTCCTTTTAGAATTTTTGTTGTAATTTTTTTTTTTTGTAAGCAGCGACTCTTTTTTACAGATATACAATTTTTACTTCTAGTTTGAAAACACTCCCATGAGAATGAGAAAAGGAAGTGGCTAAAATAATGTAACATTTTATAGGTTATACGCTAAAACTGTTGTAGAATAGAAGAAAAAATGTATCCCCTTATTATAATAATTTTCAGTACTTGAAAGTCGATAATAAGAAAATTAACCAAAGTTAATAGGCAGGATTTTCCTTTCACCGAATCACGGAAATGCTTTTTAGCTCCATGATTCGGTGAAAGGAAAACCCTGCGGCTCTAAAAACACTGTTTTTAGAGCTGGATGTGTGTGTGTGTGTGTGTTTATATATATATATCTCTTTTTTAGTATGTATAAATAAATTTATACAATAAAAATGTGATCTTTGAAATTAAAATGTAGCTGTATTATTTGAAAAATAATATATTATTTTTTCAAATAATATTCGTATTATGACCTCAGTACTGCGTGCAGGACGTATGTTGATTTATTCATATCATTAGTTTAAAATGTTTGATGTTTATCATTTAATTATAATAATAAAATAAAGACATATCGTGTACGAGAAACTATTACAGATATTATTTATTAATGACTGTACCCGGCAGTCCTTCGCTATTGCCAGAATGTTTACTACAGTTTAAACCTCACCAATCTAAGTAGTATGTAATTCATAAAAAAAAAAGTATAAAAATAACCTAAAACTTCTTTTACTAAGTTTAATATCTTTTTTATATGGAGAGATATCGTCCGTATCGATAGTTGTCTATGACAATATCGACTTCCTCAGACAGATATTATGTGATTAAATATTAAATTATTAAGTATTATGGAAATAATAACATTTAAACACAGAATTTAACATAATATAATAATAAATTGTGAAATTTTCAACGAAATCAATTAAATAGTTTTTGAGTTATTAGGACACACACATAGATTTTCTTTTATTTATATAGATGACTTAAGAATTGTATGCAGACTGTGTTTTGTTCGTTGCGGTTGTGCTTATTTCTCAAACTTAACCGACAATATACGCCTATTAACAAAATATTGCTTCTTCGGCTGTCAATAGAAGATTACATACATAATTATACAAGAATACACATAAATCAATCGTTTCAAGTTAATCAAGAGATATAATGTAACATAGCATGAGAAGAAAACAGCAACAAATAAGAAAATAAAAAAACAGCAGCACAAATTAAAATAGTCCATTCCAACATTATTTTTTCAACCGCCTTAGTATCTGCCTTCATCATGAGCAGTCAGCAAACATAGAAATGGTTATTCCTTCATCCTACTTAAAGTTAGAAAATCCTTAATCTATACATGTGCAAGTTGAAGTTCTAGCACAACAGCAAACAAAACAGTAATACACACTTAGACCGACAGCTCCAGTGCTCATCAGAAGCAACATTCATTCACTGTAACACAGTGAAGAGAAAGTCCGTATTTTTCATGTAGACAGTAAGTAGAACATCATTAAATCTAATAATCAAAAGAAATCAAATCCTTAATCCTACACATATTCACAGTGAGAACCCAGTATTACACAGATGAGCAAATTGCAAGCAGCAATAATTCTTAAAACTAAGCAGCAAAATGAACAAATCCTTAATCCTAACATTCGTGTATAGAAATTCAAGTCCAGTTGTACTGTCAACAATGCAACTCTCGATGAAACATAGTAAGGGTTGTAATTCCTGTAAATCATCCGCTCCAGCTCATCATTCAGAGCCATGTTCATCCTTCTTAATTATGGAAAATCTGTATTCATGATAAATCCTTAATACTTAACAATGTCGATAATTCCTTAATTCTAGGCGTGAATAAAATGCGAGTCCTAACTAATTCTGACGAGATAACTACGCCGCTCTAGGGTGCGATGTTAGTCTGGCATCCATTCTCTTGCTTCTCTTTCTTTGACAATAAGAATCCGTCTTGCTAGGGTAGAGACCGCATTCCAGTTCCCACCAGTGTATCTGGGGAGAGTTGATTTAGTCCCGACAGTCCTCTCATACCTTCCCACCGCTGGCACCGGAAGATTACATGCTCCGGTGTATAGTTTAGACCGCAGTAAATGCAGCCTGAGACATTACGCCTTCCGAATCTGTGTAGATTCTGTTAACAGAAAATTGTTTATCAGTTTACTCACGTTGTTTTTGTTGTGTGCATAAAGAAAACTGTTGACGATGTTTAATTATTGTAAGATACTTATTTTTAATTATTTAATGTACTCACAGTATATTTAATAAGAGAAATTTATAAATTATTACATTTACCTTTAGTATAGTTTTGTTTTATTTAGTTTGATTGCTATGTATTCCGTAACTAATTCAACACATATTTGTGAGATTACATTTATGAATTGATTCTCCAATAAAAATTATTTTTAAATTAATTTTTTTAGGACATTTTAACAGAATTTCATATTTTAAAAAAAATATTTAAACGATAATATAAATATTTATTTAACAGGTATGTTGTATTTAAACGGTAATGTAAGCGATAAAAGGCATTTTTAATGTAAAGGATTTACTAGTAATTAAATTTCAAAAATAAATTATGCACCAGGTTTCTTCGTAAAGAGTTTTATGAAAACGGACATAATTATACTACTATCTTGAATTGTTAAATTTAATTCATATAAAATAAGTATTTACCAGTGTTGTATGTTACAGTTGTTTTACTAATCTTAAATTGGTGTCCGTAGACACATCGTGTCCAATTTTGGAACAATACTTTTGATACCACTGATTTTATACTATTATGAGTTGTATACTCGCGTAATAATCTTATTTTACAGGATATGACATATTTACGTCTATTTTCGCAGCATTTTTGATACAGGATGTATAATTATAAGACTAAAATATGGTACATGGCTGTACCAAAAATCATTTTTTGACTTCTAAGTCTTTTGGACTCAGGGATTAGTAAAATGCGTCGAAAAATTAAAAAAAGTGAATAGATTCCATTCATGCGTCTTTATTTTGGTTAATAACACCGGATTGGTTTAACCAAAGTTTTATTCAAATTTGCGTGGTGGCTTCTATATATGAGGCATTGATTAAAATTTGAAGTAAATAATTGAGGTCTATTTGAAGTAAGTAATTTAGGGGTCTAAAAAGAACGATAATACAGGGATCAGAAATCATATCATGGTTTATGTCCCGGAACCGTTTATCAATGGGATTTTTAATATAAATAACAGATTAATTTTTTTTTTTGTAAATTTATACTCGCATATGTTTATGGAAAAATTCGATTTAATTCTTAACCATATGATCTCAGAAATGCTTCTGCGAGAATTTTAATGAAGATTAGGTAGATGAAATAAATCAAAATTTGTCAGAACCTTGCCGAGAAGCAAGTCCGCGAGCAGCTGATCTAGCAGCCAGGATGCTAATATTACACAGATTATCCTCCCAGTCCGCTCGTGAAAAACTAAAGTTTACTTATTATATAATTTCAGAAAGAAGTTTTTGAATGAAGAAATTTGGAACACAGAAAACTAAAGATGCCAACTAAAAGGAATTAATAAAAATGTCATGAACTCATAAAGTAAAATATGAGCTCCACTGACTAATATACTACAATTGTGTAGAATGTAATACAATAAAAATACTAATACATTAATCACATATGTAAAATTAAGAATTATGTAATATTACTAACTGTTCACTTAATTTTTTGTGTGACTGTAGGAATTGATTTTTTTTTTTATTGATGATCAATACACTGATGAATTTACATTCAAAAGGGCAAAATCCGTTACATGCCCGCAACGCTTAAATATTTTTCTTTGGACG